>LS816628.1:23669-42156 GCA_900490955.1 Micoletzkya japonica
GTCTATCGCTTCACACTCCATTATTATCCCCGACTATATTCCCTGTCTAACCTTCCCCTTCATTTCCCTACTCGTTCCTTGTCTTCGACTCCCAATTACTCTCCATTCCCTTCATTCAAGTCGGAACCCGTCCATTGCTATCTCTCACTTCTGCCTACAGTCTAGGCTAGAATGTATGGTTCCCCTCGATTAAACAGCAAATGATCACCATATTGCACGCCACGTGTCTCCATGGATCATTATATCATTGCCTCGACGATACACTCAAGAGTAACCAATGAATAGTGACAGATAGATTCTTTGTATGCTACACAAGAGACAGTGACGTGTATCTCTCTCGGGGGGTTATCCAAGCGTTCCTCTCCCCTTCCCCCATGTCATCCCCTTTCCCCATCCCTCACTTCCCCAATGACGTCATTCCCTCTCTGTTATCTACTATTCGTGCTAGACTAGACCCGTCTTTTCTCATATTAATAACCCCCGTTAACCTCTTTCTTTCTCTTAAATCTGCCATCCACGGTTCAAAGTACGATAGACCCATATGGCAGAGTATGATGGGGTCCGTGGATTGAGTGAGGAGGGGAGAGAGAGAGAAAAGGGAGAGACAGAGATCAGACATAGGTGTGATTGATCAGTGGTCATCGCATACAAAGAATAACCAAGGGAAGAGAACACAAATGGTGCGATTATGTATGCACACCGTACAAGGGCACAAACTGAACGTTGGATTGTACCCAAAAAAATGTTTAGCATTAACTGAAAGCTCGCGTAAATGTACTCAATTAGCAGGATAACTGGCCTATGATTTTGCATATTGTTAAAACGATCTTTCAAAAATCGAGAAGTAGTGAATTATCACGTAAAACGTGTCAACTGCCTCGTGACCTCACAAAAATTTTAGAAAAAAATGCTAAATTGATGTGTACAGTAGCATCCTACTTCGTATTCTTGGACGCATGCTTTTAATATCATAAATCTGAAAATTAGAAAAAAAACTGACTTAAAGAAGCTGTTGACATTCCGTAGTTCCACTCCATATATTCACCGCGAACTACTGACGAGCATCTGAATTCTTCATGTCTACACAGGGGGGGGGGGAAGGAGACTAAATAAATTTGAAGCGGATGAATGAAATATACCCTACCAGTCTGAAATATGGACATAGTATTAGCATTCATATTTCTCCCAAACCATATCTCTTTTTTCCCACAGCATACCGTTTTATGAACGAATGGTAATAAAGCATTTCCTTAAGCAAACCCTACACCGATCACCCATACTAATAAACCGAAAATCCACTAGTGTGGAAATGTAATCTTCGAAATGATAGATAGTTAAATTCACGATACCGTAGGACGTTTCCCTTGTGTTCTCCACTCGATCATCTGAATTGCATGGTACCCCTATTTTTCATTATCATGGTAAATGGTTCGACGATAACGGCGCGATCTTTCATACCAGCTGAATTCACGCAAAATCCTTTATCGAACCAATGAAAAACCTAAGCTCAGTGGAAGAGTGATTCGATTAAAAGAATTAGCGACTGGGAAAAGACTTCAATAAATCCCTACTCACACTGAGAGAAAACAATGATAAGCCATAATCGAGTCTTTCTAAGTACACCTGGATGTGAATAATATTCGAATGAATGCTATCTTCTCTACTTCTCTAGTTTCCCGAAAGAACCTGCGATCGAAAATCGGCAACACACCTGCAATATTTTCTTTTTTTTTCAATTTGTCCAATAACTTTCTCGATCATACCGAAACGAATTCATTTATTTATCTGCCAGCTACCGTAGTATTTCGCGTACTTAAAGAAGTACACAAAATAAACTTACTTCTCATAAAGCTCCGAAAGAGGTTTGCACTTGAGAACTTTGCCACGATTCTTGTTCAGACATTCGAGAATCTCCTGGACAAATACAAATTAGGAACGCTTCGTGGCGGAAACTTTTAATGAAATTTACGGGTACCCTAGTGGAAATGTACAACTATCATCTTTGCTATCATATTCTATCATATTTTTGGAATTTTACTGGGGGTGCCAAATAATGATTGTAATTTCCAATTCATAGGCGTGATAATTCACTATTGTGTGCAACGAAACCCCTATTTTAAAATATGACTGGGAACCTTGACCACGTATGGTAGGCCTTACTTATCCGACAGTAGCATACCATTCGGGTCTTTTTTATGTATATATTTCATACATCATTCATAACCACGACGCGTTTCATCACCAAAAGCAGCGAAACATATTGTTCAAAAATGGAAAGCTCTTCTTGTGAACTTGTGAACTTCTTGTGAACCCTTTTTTTTATTTTCATAGCTAGTAGTGCAGTATTTTTCCAAATAACTATTTCGATATCAATATGATGAACTTGTGAGTAATATTTTAGCTCATTATCAGAACAGCAAAGACTTACATGCTCGTTTTCACTGCAAACGTTCTCCCTCTGGTAGTTGAAGAATTGCTTTTCCACTCTCTGCAACAATACATTCATTTTCACCAAAAGGTCTTATATATTTTTAAATTAAAATTGTTACGCAACATCTATGATAGACGCCATACACGAGCACGCAGCCGACCGTCGGGTGGCAGGCCCCTCTTTTTGTCAGAAACTTAACTTGGCAGGCATAACATTATACAAGAAACCTTATTGGTATGCTGCGAAAAACCAGAATTTATATTATCGTAGGCTCCAAACTGAAATAATTGTCAGTAACCCCGCCCACGTATGACAGAGGCTTAAAGCGTCCCTCCAACCATCTCATTCATTTCAAGAGATAACCAATTAAGAGCGGTTTAGAGAGAGGTGAGAGACAAGAGAGGAACGAAGAGACGCAGACAGCGAGAGAAATCTTTGAACAGCTTTTTCTCAGCAATGGTTAATTTTCAAGCAAAAATGAGAGACTGTGAGACTCAGGACATTGAGAGTTATCTAATGATGTCAAATAATGCATATGGTAGATATTGCCTGGAGGGGCCCTTTAAAGGGCCCCTCTGAGCATCCTTCAAGAGTATATTTTTAACATTCCTTCGTTTTTGTCCTTATCAGAAAGCATATGTCTCCGTTCTTTCAATAAGCGATGCCTACGAATCAGACCGCTCGCGCGCTACAGTATTCGCAAAATGACATTCGTATTCGCGCGGTCCCTGAAGAGTAATGTAACTTTGCATACAACTTCTCTCCTCATTTAAATAGCGGGGAATGGCGGGAAAAATATGCAAATATAGGATTGTAGGTTTTCGACATTGCTCTTTCAGATGAAAGAAAGAAACCAAGCACGCTATGTCAAGCACTTTATGTCAGCCCAGTCGGTTACAGTAATCTGCGTTTGAATCGATTTCGCGCGAAGTGTCGCGTTTCACGCGTTCGCGCCAGTTTGATGCTCATCTGGTAGGCGTTCAACCTTAGTTACGGTAGCTTTGAGACCTGGCAATTGCCAACTCTGCAAACTATCGATTCCCCTCACCTGATGAATTCGAAGTTTCGGTTTTTTAGCTGTTTTCTTTTTGCTTTTTTATATTTGTTCGTTGAGAAATCATGCAGCAGCATCGCTTGAAGGCAGGTCTTCAAGGAGTACTCTGGCAATGCGAATGGTTTGCTCGTTCGGTGTTTTGTGCAATTTCGCTTTCAGAACTAAGTTCCTGCTTTATTAATGTGTCGTGTATCTATGATGAACGAAATCGGAGGCTACATGAACGTTGTGAATTATGATGAGTTTTCCCGGACAAGTCTTCTATTCCCATGGCCATGCATGGTGAGTACATTCCTCTATTGTAAGTAGAGACATCCAACTACGGGTAGATGAAAAACGTAAGTACGTAAAATTGGGAGTGTGTGTGTAGATTTGGGAGAGGCAGAGATACTCATAATTAGGAGATATTCGGTCTGGCTGAGTTATGTATTAGGAATTAAATGAATCGAATTTCCTTAACAATTAGGACGTTCCCGGAACATAATCCATATCACAGAGAATTTCGTGAAGAGTAGCGTGAACTGCAGATGCTGGCTCTTCTTCACGAGAAGTGAACTTGGTCCGTGAAATGATGCTACTTTCATTCCTTTGCTGTGTTTATTCAATGTGCTAAATATTCAGGAGATACCTACGATCTTCATTCTGTGCATCGTGACGTTCGGACAAGAAAATATAATCGAGGGCATACTTATCAATATCACCTTTCCTTTACCTTCGTATTTTTGACACTGGATGACAATGAGTAAAGATTTTGACGTCTTGTACAGGCTTGAAAGCCATCACGCATACTACCTAGCTGTTTCTCATTATTTGAACGCTGTTGACCGAAAAAATCGCTGATATTCGATGGCTTTCGCAACGATTAGAGAGGAAATCGGTGTGGCTACAGTAATCGGCGATGAATGTAAATAACAGAAAGGACTGCACGCGAGGCACCACCAAACTACACCACAAATGGGCGGGACTGGCCGCTTGACATAGCGTGACCAAGGGGTCAAAAAGTGCTCAGAGGGGCCCTTTAATTTTCGCATAAAACAGAAATAAATACCTCAACAGTCTCGTGGAATATTCTCTTTCTCTCTTCGATGTCATCGGAAAGACTCGAAGATGTTCTCGCTTCTACCGGACGGCGGGCCTCAAACAATTCACTTGAGATGACTAAATGATGGTCATTCAAGATTTCAAGACTAGCGAAAGTATGCTATATCCACTATCTTCTTTTTTCACTTTTTGATAACTTTTATAACCTGCAGTTCAGTCAGCTTGGCCATTTCATCACGGAGACGTCCTTTTTCAGCTCGTTCTCGTTCAAGTTCGGCCCTAAAAATCCATTGTGACTATATTCCGCACTCGAACTGAACATATAAAATAGGAAATTGCTTAGAATGAATCAGATATCGTTCCTAATCACCGAACTCGCTGAACTATGCGCATAGCTATGCTATGCCCATATGTACCCTTCGATGGGCACACACCCACCGGTTGGATGGTAGACCCCTAATTTTGACAGGCCCCTAACTAAAATTATTTCGGCAAGCCTGCTCACCTATTTCGCAAATCTAAAATGATTGAGTTTAACTCTGCCCACGTATGGTAGCCCTAACCATCGAATAGCCATTACTTGAGTTTGTTGGTCTCCTCTGCACTGCCTCCACTCGGTTGTCCACTTGTCACTCGCTTCACAACATCAGTCGATACTCCGACAGTCTTGAAGTGCTCGGGAACGTCTTCTCGGTTAATCCGAACAACTTGCGGTTGCGTTCCCTCTTGACTTTGGGCCGAGCCCATTTCGTGAAATGCCGAAACACTTTAAAATTAGTTGAGATTCATAACACAAGTTACGAAACACACAAAAAAGAGCGTGATCAGTGGAATAAACAAGCAAGCGCGCTGCAAAAACATCAGAAAGTTTTATTAAATAATGCGTCTCGCCACGATTTTTAGCATACTGTATTCTATCTTCTGGAATAATTTTGAACGTTCGGTTCACATCCGCGGCTTCTGAATGATTCTTTTCTATTTATTAAGAGTGTTATGTTTATTATTTAATAGTGTTTTTGCATAATCGAAATCTCCGTTAGAAAAATGCAATCTTCATGTATGCATTTCTAGAGCATTTTGAAATATTATTTCTTTAAATTTTGAGTAACGTGACCTCTGATTTGTATTTTTGGAAGAATTATCTTACTTTCAGGTATAAACAATGATGGGATCCGGTGGACAGCCGATCATTGTTCTCAGTCAGGGAACCAAGCGCGAGAGTGGCCATCATGTCCAAATCGGAAACATCACCGCTTGCAAGGTACGTATTCCCATCTCGATGTTATGCTGATTGATGACAGTTCTCTGTATAGTTGAATGAACTTCAAAAATGATTGTGAATATATGTTTAAGTATCCGGAAAGGCACGTGTATAGTAATAGGGATTTAGATTGTTTAATTCTCTGTGCTCTTGCTCTTCACTTGTTATGCGATAGCGAAGCTCAAACGCAACATTGAAAATGGGAATATCTGAATCAGGATCTGGGAGCTCTGATCCATATCCTGACGTAACGAGCCAATGTTGTAAAAAGTGGGTTGTGAGACCCTTTAACAAGTGTATTATTAAGTTTGTTGTTATTAAGTTTGTCATGTTCTCTGTTTGGTAACTAAAAGAAAGTATTGCTTGTGAATTATCCTGTATGTCCCCATTCTGTCTGATTGTAACGGGAGAGGCGAAAATGGAAATGTTAAGACTATCGCTGATGTCATTCGTACATCTCTTGGCCCTCGTGCGATGCTGAAGATGCTGATGGATCCGATGGGAGGAATCGTTATGACCAACGACGGAAACGCCATTCTGCGAGAGATCACCGTACGTCTTTTTTATTATCTCGCCTGTTCCAGTCATTTGATCGAATCATGACTACCTTGTTAATATGTATTTCATAGTAGCTTCCCTTATGATTGTGTTTAGGTGAAACATCCTGCCGCGAAGTCAATGATCGACATTGCTCGCACTCAGGATGAGGAAACCGGAGACGGTTGGTCAATCATGTTTATATTTACCGATTCTCCTTTTAAGATGTTCACACTTAAGTAAGCTAGGCTAATATGAAAGGAAAAAGTATATAGTTAATATAACATATTTGTTTAAAATTGAATAAGTTAAAATTAAAAGTATGTCTCTGCACAACACTGGTCATGTTCTTCTCTGCCAAGTAAACCTCTTTCAGGAACAACTTCTGTCATTGTTCTCGCTGGGGAAGTAATGTCCCAAGCTCAGCAGTTCCTCGAGCAAAAGATCCATCCTACCATCATTATTCAGGTTTCCGATTGCCTATAACAGTTCTAATACTACGTTTACATAGCAAAGGAACTTTTCACTCCTGATTTTCTGCGTATAGTAGAAAGTGGCCTGAAATGCTTAAATAAAGACACTTCTATCTTAAAGGCGTGCAAAAAACATTCATTTACCGTTGCCGTCATCCTCTGCCCATATACATGTCTATATTGTATCTTACAGAATTAAAGCACCTCCCCTTTGGTGTAGAACGGGAAAATTGGTATTTGAACTATGACTTATAAGCGAGTTGTTGTTAGTTTTGGTAATTACGAACTCTTTGAATAATATGTTTGCAGGCCTACAGAGCTGCTCTAGAAGATGCGGTCAAATTGGCCGAGGAGAAGTTCTCCCGATCCATTGATGTGAACAACGATGAAGAGGTACCGTACCCCTCGGGATAGTCTACTGTATCTCTCATTGAATGCCCCTTGCCTTGCTTACCGTACCCCTCCACAGATCAAGACTGTCGTTCGATCGTGTCTCGGTACTAAAATGATGGCCAAGTGGATGGATCTCGCAGTGGGAATTGCATTGAATGCTGTGAAGACTATTCGAGTTGACAAGGTATGATAGTGGGAGGGAAGGGAATGGCTTATTTGGATGTGCAAGGACATTGTTCAAATAGCACGTCGGAAACTGCGTAACCAAGGCACAAATTTTGAAAACCAACGCACTTTGGCCGCCAAATTAGCTAGTGTGAATCATGTCCAGCTCAGTAGTGTGAATCATGTCACTATTTGATGTATATGCAGGGAGGAGTCAACGAGATCGACATCAAGAGGTACTGTCGTATTGAGAAAATTCCGGGAGGAACGATCGAACAGAGTCAAGTCATCAAGGGAATCGTACTCAATAAGGATGTAACACATGCTAAGGTATCTTGATCCATTTATGGCATTGACGTATTCTTATTGTCTCAGTTGCAAATGAATGATCAACTAATTTGTAGATGCGTCGTCGCATCGAAAAGCCTCGCATTGTTCTTCTCGACTGCAATCTCGAATACAAGAAGGGAGAGGTAGGAGATAATAGTCTTACTTGACTCACCTCTTTCGATAGTTGTGCACTCGTTTCTGCAGTATTATTGGATCCAGCTTATAGTCAGCTTACAATTAGTACAAATTCTGGTTTAGAGTCAGACGAGTCTCGAGATCATGCGAGAGGAAGATATTAGCAAGATTCTTGAACAGGTACTTCTTTTGTAGAGAATACTCATTGTTTTGTGTCTTTTCCTCACTGCTAACCATACCTCTCCATAGAAAAGGCGAGTATGGGCTAATTAATTGTTCAGGAAGAGATTGCTATTCGCAAGCAATGCGACGAGATCATTGCTATGAAGCCTGATATCGTATTCACGGAGAAGGGTAATTAGAGGGAAGGGAGAATAGGGGGGGTTAAGTAGAGGGAAGGGGTCTGTTAAGGTGTCTCTGACCTTGCTCAGCACTTCCTTCTCAAGGCAGGAATCACTGCCATTCGGCGGTTGAAGAAGACTGACAACAACCGATTGGCGAGGTGTCCTTTCTCTTCGTTCCTTTATTCCCCTTTTTCAAGCAATATCATACTGCTGCTCTATGATTGAGTAGTGCGAGTCTATCAAGTCTCAACTCGGTATTTAGAGAGGATAAAGGGACGGGTTAAGGGTATGCGGAGGTCGAATAGTGAATGAGACAAGTGATCTGAGGGACGAGGACGTGGGAACAAAGGCTGACCTGTTCGAGATCACCAAGATTGGAGATGAGTAAGCGCATACCGCAATCCCCGATAGATATATCTCACCTGTCTCTTACTGGGAGGGAAGAGTTGACTGAACGTATTGATCTTCTTTGGTTGTAGAGGGTGCGTAGTGAATGGAGGTGGTTGATTGTAGATATTACACGTACGTGACCTCTGAGTCGACAACAGCCTGTACAATCTGTCTGCGTGGACCGAGTAAAGATGTGATCAACGAAGTGGAGAGGAATCTCCAGGACGCTATTCATGTCGTGCGCAATGTACTGCTCAATCCGAAGCTTGTGGCCGGTGGAGGTGCTCTCGAGATGTCACTGGCTCATGTGAGGGGGAGGGGAGGGATAGAGAGTAATCAAGGGGGGGGGGGGAGAATAGGGCGTATGACTAGTGTACTTGAATGTTTATGCAGGCCCTAGTCGAGAAGGGAAAGTCGATCGAGGGAGTTCGTCAGTGGCCGTACAAGGCGGTGGCTCGTGCACTCGAGGTGCGCTCTCTCTCTCCCTCCCCCCACTCCTCCCCCCCCCCCCCACTCCTCCTCCCCTCTAATCCGTCCCTTCCAGGTCATTCCCCGTACCCTCGTCCAGAACTGTGGTGGATCGACCATTCGTCAGTTGACTGCTCTTCGTGCGAAACACGCTCAATCTGATGCCAACTGGACATGGGGAATCGATGGATGCACGGGCAAATTGGTGGGTAGATGAATAAAATTCATCCAATTGCCACAAGAAGTAGAATAATAATTGTGGAGGTGGTGATTTACGGTGGGAATAGTAACACTTTTGCAGGTTGACATGAAGGAACTCGGTATCTGGGACCCGTTGAGTGTACGACTTCAGGTACCATCTTTTATTATGTCTACAACTCATTCTCTTTTCCATCGTAAATTCTTCAGTCTTATGTATGCTGGTAGCCTGCTCAAGAAATTGTACACGTGTATCGATCGGCGCATGTCTCGCATTCTGAATAGCAGTTCCAATCATTCTCTTTCCAGGTTCTCAAGACTGCCGTCGAATCGTCCGTTATGTTGTTGCGTATTGACGACATCGTTTCGGGTTCGACTTTTCTATTTTTCCTGCCATACCGTACGTATGCTTGAGCAATAGAATACATAACAAACAATGACGGGTGTACCTTTTTGCGCAAAATTCAAACTGTTTAGTAGGAGCGTTCAATTATTGTAGGAAAAGAAGGTTAATTAATATTAACTGTTCGTATTATTCGATGCATAACATTCAGGAACGAAGAAATCGGGAGGCGGCGACGGTCCGGTGGCAGAGATGCCCCAATGAGAAGTCCCTTCCCACTGCTGCTTTCACTGCTTCGATCATCTGCTAAGTGTCTCTTGTTCTTCTTTACACAATTTGTTATATCCTACGATCTGCTTGTTTTCTGTTGTTTGTTCAGTGTGGCGAGTCTTTTGTGAGAATGAAGCTTTATGACACTCGGGGACACTATGAAAGGGGGTTAACTGAAAAGAGTCCGTTTAGCGCATTCGAAAATATGTTGATGGAGGGGAGTGCCGGAAGTAAAGTGGTCTCCACAAGAAGTACAGATTACTTGACGGGGAGGAATTGGACGGACTGCAATTGGATAGATATTCATAGGGAATAGGGGATCATGACTGACTTTGCCTTCTGCAGATGTCCAATTGGGCGGGAATGTTAGAGTGGTCGTTCAACTGAAAGAAGAGGTTACGGTATCTACACAAGCAACTGACCAGAAGGGGAAGAGGAGCCGGGGCTTGCTGAGTACATATGCTGTCTATCGAGAGATGGTGGTCGTAGTCCGAGAAGGATCCGAAGACGACGTTGCATACTGTACACAGCTGACCATCCACCACTCCTGAATACCATTAATATATAATTACATAAAAGCATTCCTCATTGTCAACCTTCTTCCCCTCATTCTACCCATCTTCAATGAACAAGTGTGGTCAGTGCTCGAGTTCTGTGCAGAACGAAGCCGCCATTTTCGCTGCGGGAGCCCTTTGGCACGAGGTACAGTAACCTCGTTAACTACCGCAATCCACAGTATCCCTTCAGGAACACTTTCGTTGTAATTACTGTGAGAAGGTGATATCGGAGGATGAGCAATATGCTCAGATTGCGTGCAAAGAGCGTCATGCTCATCAGAATACCGTAATACTTCTTTCAAATGCTACCGTAGTCCTTCGTAATTTGGCTACGGCACAATTCAACGGATACTCTATGCCTAGATTACGAATCCGCGAGAAGTGCTGAATGTGTGTCGTGAGTGTTTCGAGCAGAAGAGTGCCATCAAGTGTACAGGTATAGTCTGTATAAAGTACGCGTCAAGCTGGTGGAAACTGTGCAGCGTGTGCAAAGGGAATCGTGTCGACGAATTACGTACACGTACAAGGACGGTCCTGGCATCACTCATGCTTCGTTTGTGCTTTCTGTCAAAGGGTAAGCTGGACAGACTACAGTCTAGTTGATACTAGAGTCTAACAGGAGATGAGAGACTCGTTCGTGAGTGACGAAGAGGGTCGCCCCGTTCACAAGGAATGCTTCCTGATTAGTGCCCGATTGGCTTGTCTCGTGGACGAAACCAAGTGTCTTCTTGTGTAGAGGAGACTCACCCTTCCGAATGGGATGACGAGAGACGATTGGGAGGGGGCGCATATCGAATGAATCACTTGAATCTACTGACGGATCCACGTACACTCGGGGTAAGAGACGACTCGTGATAAGTTCACTGAAATGGGTTTTATTTGGATGGGAGTCCGGACTACAGCTGACGGTTGAAGTACGGTAGATAATACCGTTGTCTCATTCATACTGTAGGGGAGATACCTTAGTGAGGGAACGGCACTCTTCGAAGTAGAAGGAGACTCAGTACAGCAGTCGTGCTGCAACCCTTCGCTTGCCCCCTACCGTAACCCAACTGCCGTATACCTCATGATATACCGTCTCCTCCATCTTCACTCTCTGAGGCCACCCCGATCTCTCCATAATTGCTAGTCCATCCCGTATCTTGTTCCGTGCTCCCATCAATAGTAAATCGTCATCTCAACTCTTTCCTATTCTACCGTATCCTACAGTATGCTCACCAATCTCGTCGGAACCCAATGCATTGAGAGTGGCACTAGTTCCTGATCCAGTTCCCTTCCAGTAGGAGATATTCTTGAGAGTGCAATCGTGGAATCGAATAGTATGAATTCGACGAGTAACAAGTCCACAACGAGAACAATATAAAGGACCGATTCGAGGCTGAATGTATAGTGTAGCTCCCTTGGTTACTGTGCAATAGTGCAAGGATTTCTGGTCGATTAGTATCCTGTAAGTGCAAAACAAACTCACAATGACATTCATCTTTGCGTATTTTCGTCGTATCTTGTCAGGGATCGATCTGCGAACAAAATGCCTTCTGCAAAATGCAATACTATCCCTGATACTATCTGTCCCTACCATCCCTACAGTACCCCATCCACCGTAACCCCCTCTATCACTGTTCTCATGCCATATAACTCGTGCATTCAGAGCTGCTTCTCATAGAGGCGCAAGACCCAATGCGCCTCTAGTGTAAAGTTGTCCGTCTCTCGTCACTCGCTCTCTTCTCTTTTCTTTCGTATTATTCTTATTGTTCCTTTTCCACTTCCTTATTTCCACCCATCCGTTTCTTACATTACCTATCTCAATCGATTATAGTTCAAGCACGAATACGAATTCCCGCAATAAGTCTCTTGACCTCTAAGATGTCGCTCTCCCCTAAAGTATCCCCTTACGAACCTCTTGGAGGATGCGATACGGAATGCCGGATGTAGAAATTTGAGCAGATCAGGTCGTATACGAGAGATTCTCATAACTGAATCTGAATGAAATGAGGATATTGACGATCGCCATTCTCATTGCAATATCTATTCCCCTTCTTTATGGCAGAGGAGGAAGGAGAGGAGGCAAGGGAAAGGGAAAGAGTAATCTCCAGTTCGCACAGGTACTTACAGTACCCTAATCAGTCCTGGAGCTCATTCTAGGTCGCAGAGTTCTCACTCATTCATACTCAACTCGCAGATAACAGAGTAAGCCACTTCAACAAACATCAATTCAGAAGCATACATTCAGAGCGCTCACATTGTAACTGGGTCACATTTCAGTCAAATGTTCAGGTGATTTGCTAAGATTGTATGGAGAAGTAAAAGGATAGTAATGTATGCATTTACAGGCTAGGATACAAGCTTGTTCTCATTTGTAAAGCGAAGGGAGAACCTAGGCCGACCATTAAATGGTTCAAAGAAGGCTCAGAAATGCAACCCAAGAGCAATGTTCATGTGAGTAAACTAACAATAACGCATGTGCTGATAATACGGTATTACAGTACTACGAGAAACCAATCGATGAAGATATGATATGGAGTAAATTGGAAGTGGATCCAGCTACAATGGGAGATCAAGGAGTTTATGCGTGTGTAGCCAATAACCAGTACGGTGTAATGGCTAAGAATTTCAAGGCAGAGTATGGATATTGAAGAAATATGATAAATTATGATGAGTTCCTTTTCGTTTGTGTACATACACTACTTCGAACATCTAAATCGATAGGCTTTGAGTTTTAGAAAACAATGTAAAAGGTGTTAAATAAAGATGGAAAGAGGAGACGAATGCAATAGAGGTCAATACACTAATGACAATGAGACGGTATTGGAAAGACCGATTCCGGGAATTAGACAAAAACGTTGAAACAAGTTTGAAATCGAGCGGAATGAACCGTGATGGTCGGACTGTTTATTTCCGTTTTCAATTGCAATTGCAAATCCGGTTATTTACGCGGTTTCCCTCTTATTGTATAGTCTGAGAGTGTGCTAGTGGGTTTATAGCGAAATCCATTTATCGGCAAACGAACATATGCCATAATATTCTCGTTGTGATGTGCGATTAGAGTAATGCAAATCTAACAAATCTAACCATAAGTGAAACGTACCTCATAGATGAAAACAGAGGCGGAGAAGTTAGCCCGAAAGAGACAACTTAAATTCGAAGCGAATAAGAGATATCGGTGAGTGTGTTGTCGTGCTTGAGCTGTCAATGTCTGTTTATTTGTAGGGACCGGATGAAGCTTTTGAAAGCACAGAACGAGTTGAATTCAACGAAGAAAGCTTCAAGGTTAGTTGAGTTGGTTTTGATTATTCGAATGTCTAGCATGAGTTGTATTGTAGATCTCGAATGGTGAAAGTTGCACATCTCTCAAAAGTGAAGAAGATAAATCTTTCCAAAAAGCAGAAGCCACAGCGAGGAGCCACTAAGCTATCGAGAATGTGGGTTAACATGCTTAAGTTAGTACTATACTCTTTTGTTTTGTAGTATCCGACAGTCACCGAGTGTTGGAAGAAAACGTGCACGTGCTGAAAGTACGAGAATTTCTCCAAAGAAGGATAAGGACAACAAGTCTCCTCCTAGGAAAATGCAAAGAACAAGGTCAGTTAATTTTGCATCTCATAGTGTTTCTCAATATCTACGCAATAGTGATTATTCACTGACAAAAAAGATATATACAATTTGCAAAAGGTGGGTTTTCATTGTAGTGCATAGAATAATGAATGAATGAGTGCTCTTCAGTTCCCCTGTCAAACATAAAGCCTCTAGTCCTGTGAAGAAGAATAGTCCGTTGAAGACACGCAAGGGAAGAGAAGTGACCCCTGTCCCTCGAGAGAAGGTAGACACGTTACTCCATTCAGCTAACCATAAGGCTACGGTTTAGACTGTAAGGAAGAAGAAGGCAGCCAAGGTTTCCCCCATGAAAACGAGACTACTGCAGAAGAGAACGTAAGATATTTACTTCCTTCTGGTCCGTGATTTAGTTGTCTTTCAGAGAAAAGGAGCAGAACATAAAAACCATACGATGTTGTCTATGTAGAAGTACCGAGGGAAAACTATTCGCATGTTCTGAATGCAATGCTAGATGTGAGTATCCTTGCATTTCGGAATTATGAGTAACCACGGAGACCATTGAAATGGTTCAGATCACTTGGATAAGTGCATGAAGTATCCGAGTGACGTCATCAAGAAGCTGGAAAACGGAGAAAGGAAGAGATGGCTATGTGCACGATGTGTATCCTGCGCTGCGTGTGGTTCGTTTTTACGCCTTTCCTATTCCTATTTGTCGGTTTAGTTAAGGAAGGTTTGTTTACATCCTAGTTTAAGGTGAATTCATCAGTGATCCCACGAATGTCGAATGCAATGGTTGTGCTCTTGCTTACCATGGGAGGTGTAGTGGATCGAAAGGAGAAATGGTAGGCAATCTCTTTTAGTTGTAGTTATGCTCATTTTATAGATCGGAGAAGTCTTCTATTGTTGTTCTTGTGTGAGATCAGTGAGGGTGGCTGAGAGTAAGGACAAGGAAACGGCTGGAAAGGAATCCACGATTAAGGAAAAGAAGGATTGGCGAAGGGGGCGCAGACCCAAGGTTATCTTTATTTTGATCCTTTGATCTCTTTGAAATTGATTGAGAAGAATGGGTGATTCACTGAAGTATCATTTGCAGGAAGATACAGAGCGAAGATCTCAATGGGAAGAAGAAGCAAGGAAAATAATCGAGGAACGAAACGAATTATACGATGCCATGATGGACAACGTCACTGGAGGGTTCGTACTCTTCACTTATCCATCGATATTCCAAATGTTTTGCCCTTCAGTCTTGTATGGATTACGAACAGCCCGTTAGTACGACTAGGCTGTAGTAGATGAATGTGTAAGCTAACTTGCGAGATGCAAGTTCAGTTAGTGTGATCAATTGTCACGTTGGCCATGGTTCTGTATAGTGATACTAGGCCTATTTTTGGAGAAATAGGTATTGCAGAAGGAAGAGTGGTCCGAATTCCCCTCGCAAGATGGGAGATGCAAGAGTGAACTCACGGTCCCCTGAGAAGACTGTGAAGATTGCACTGCAGGTCACTTTGAGATGTCTATTAGATGACACGAGTATGGAGAACATTATCAATGCTAATATTGGCTATGTCAAATGATGTTGCAGGCGGATAAAGACTTGTTCGAAGCAGCGAAGGCTGCCTTGGCCTTGGAGGAAAAGACGAAGAAGGTAACTGACACTGTCACTCTTTATTCATATATTGACGGCGTGTTTTGCCCCTTTCTTTCGTTTACTTCAGTATAATTACTTAGTGAAAGTGTTGATTGAGAAACCAAGTGACATGCATTCGTTGTCATCCCCATCCACTTCCACTGGAACCACCTTCCATCCATGGATCTACGTGGGGTCTCGAAGGGATAAGATGAAGGCCCTCTACTCTACCCCCTATCCACCCGATATCCTCAAGGTACGGTACTCCATCATACCGTATTCTACAGTGTTTTTCAGTCTCCCAATATCTTCATTTGTCCTTATTGCTTGCGTCCGAACAGAGAAGTGAACAACTTCCAGATTCACCAGGTTTGTTGGTCTCTTTGTTTATTTGATTGATAACTGAATCACATTATTATTGGTCCTATGGTTATCTGTATTGCAGAGAGAATGTACGTGGAGATGTCCTCCAGGCAATGAGATCTATAGAGACAATGAAAAGAAGATCTCGTTCTTCGAAATCGATGGATCTGAGCAGAAGGTTAGTTGTCCGCTTGTTTGTGTATGTATACCATAGAATTAGCCACAACAGAAAGCCATTGTAAATATGTGCTCAACCTCGTCGACGGCTGTTCTCAGTGTTCTACAGTATGCTAGTCTTACTGTACTCCCCCTCCCCTCCCCTCCCCTCAACTCCTCCTACAGTCTTCTCTACAGGCGTACTGCCGTCGTGTTTGTCTCCTTGGCAAGTTGTTCATATCGTCGAAGACGTTAGTGGATGAAGTGGACACTTTCGTCTTCTACGTGTTGACTGAACACACGAAGGATGGATGCGAGTTCGTGGGGTACTTCTCCAAGGTCAGAGATACTCTCTTTTCCTCGTAATGCATCTTCATACTTTGTGCAAGGAACAATTTCCTGTCTAAAACTATAGTTTCTCATATTTAGCTTTCTTTTTTGCAGGAGAAGAATCCGAGCAAGAACAACAATCTGTCCTGTTTGCTGACCCTTCCGAACTGCATGCGCAGTGGATACGGTAGACTGCTGATCGACCTGAGTGAGTATATTCCCTCCCTTCCCAACCCTCCCCTCGCAAGTTCATAAAGGGTTTGCACCTACATTTAAAAGCGGCTCACATTTTCAGCATACTGCAACAAGAAATTTTAAAAATTCGGTTACAGTACGATGATTCTCACCACGAAAATGGACGTCACGCCTCAAAGATGCCTTTAAAATGACTGATTTTTCTCGTAAACTGAATTTGACTATCTGGATGTGAAGTGTGCGACTTGTAAAGCATTGTTGATGTCTTGTCTGCATAAAGACGGTCGTGTCGCAGGCTATCAACTGTCTCGTATCGAACGTAAGATTGGTTCCCCCGAACATCCCCTTTCTGATCTCGGACTACTGGCATACAAGGGGTTCTGGAGATCCTCCATACTCTGTTACCTACGGTACGTTTGTAGTTTGTAGTTTGATCTCTTGGTGTAGTGTAGTTTGTAGTCGACGGTGTTTTAGGTCCCTCCGTGGAGTGCAGAGCACGTCTGTGAAGGAGATGTCGCTCGCGACTCGAATCGCTCCCTCAGATGTGATGAATCAATTGTTGAGAGATGGTCTCCTCGTGTACAGAGACGGAGTCTACTTTGTCAACACTGAGGTCAGCTTGTCCCTTCATTCATTACTATAATACAGTATCCCGTGTACTCCCTCGACTCTTCCCCATGCTTACCGTAGCCGTCCTACCGTAATCCATTCAGCGTCGTGCCTACCGTATGCCTCTTACCGTAACCCGTCGAAAGACGATCGATCAGTCGAAGCTTGTATGGAAGCCGTCAGTTGACGTGTCTGATCTAGACCCCGGAAAGCTCAATTATTACATCTGAAAGTTTTAATCAGTGGTAACTGTTAATATTTAAATTTTTGAATATTTCTCTCACCTCTTTTTGTTCTATACGTTTTTTCTGTACATGCATATTTTCTTGTTCCATGCATTCCCAGTTTAACTGCTAACCGCGTTGTATTATGCCTCACTCGTAATAAACTAGTACACTCATCTTTGTAATTTACCCGATTCATGCGTTTATTCGCTATGAATATCTTGGTGTCCCTTTGCAGGTACCTTGGCCTTGTGAACTCTCTCATTTGACACCTTTCCGCTCCCTCCTCTCTTCTCCTCGTCACTCCCTCCCCTCCCTCATATGCTCTAGTTGCATGCCAACCATCTGTTGCCATGTTCCCTTTTCCTCTCCTTGCCCATGTTCATTCATACATAACCGAATGCCTTGTTTTGTATCACTCTATCACCACTCTTCTCTCCCCCTCCTCTCCCACTCCTCATCCCCATCCCCCAACCCCCTCCCTTTCAGATGAGTGTGTCCCTCACGGACCTCCCCCCTGAACTTCTCCTGCACATTCTCTCCTACCTCCCTCCTCAATTCTGCCTCTCTTCTCTTTCTCTCGTTTCGTCTTCCTTTCATTCTCTTCTCAAAGATGACAATTGGTGGAGGAATCGAAAGAAGGTCAGTGTAAACTTGTTTATGGGATAAGAATTATATGTGCCTTATGTAAATATATATTTTTTTACATTTTTATATTATGATGTAATCACGTATCTTATATTCACGCGAACGTATTGTTGTAAGAGTAGATTGCAGGAAATGGGACTGTTGATAAATGAGAAGGAAGAGAAGTGCAGTGAATATTGTGTGCGTCGACTCGTGTGTAGGTCGGCCATGGAAACGAAGAGATGGACTGCACTTCCCAGACACAAACCGTATGCGATGACTCTTTCTGCCTTGGAGGCTGTTATTCACCTCCCCCCACCTCCCCCCACCTCCCCCCCCCCCCTCACCCCTTCACCGTCCCCCTTTCAGTCTCCCCATCCACACCGCTCACTTCGGTACAGTGAATGCAGTCCG
>LS816628.1:46466-65412 GCA_900490955.1 Micoletzkya japonica
AAAATAAAGCATCTCGTATACCAATCACTCACTCTTCTTCTGTACTCTAGAGAATGCAAGTTAAGATACCTATTCCTCTCTACAGAGGATGGCTTTGTTTCATAGCTATAACCCATGCACTTGTAAAATATCCTCCGAGTCATTCAGTTTTGCACTTTCTCAATTTTCTCCCGATCCCTCACATTGACAGGCCTTGCTAAATGCCAGAATTCCACCTGGATTCTTGGAATTTTGTTGCTGTGCCAAGATATCATTCTGACTTTTTAGTTCCACGGGTCTTATATCCTTAAGGATAGGGGAATCCTTAACGAAGTTCGACGTAGTTGGCAGGGAAGAGGCCGTATTGGCCATTGCACACTCCACGCCACCAACCAGCGTCCACCTGTTAGTCAGACATGTATTATTGGAGGAAAAGGAACGTTGAGAAATCTATGCAGCGCACTCCGCTAAATACAGTGAAACTCTCTTGGCAAAATGCCAGCTTAGGCAAAAAGCCGGCGCCGGCTGAAGTTTTACGGTGGTTAGCGGAAAGAATTGCGCAGCTCTCTCAACGTTCGTTTTCCTCCAATAATATCTCACGCTACATCTACGGAACAACTCTTTCAACCCTTATTCTTTGAGGCAAATTACTAAAGGTTAATAGACCTTAAAGATGGTATGATACCACTCATCACTAACCTGTTCGATATTCGTGATTATGTCATTTGGTTCGAACGAGATTTCATCGTCATCTGCCTTTTGGTAGTCGAACAGGGCAATCGCGGTGAGACCCGCCGAGGGAGCATTTGAAGTGGGAGGAGGAGGCATCTGGGGGATACGGTAGGGGAGGATTACGGTAGGAAGAAGGAATAACAAAAAAGAAAGTAGGTGATATTAGGATTACGGTAGTCCTAGTGTATGCTATTAATAATTTGGGACTTGTTTTTGTTACTAAATACGACCTCAAGCTTCAAAGCTCTTTACATTGGTTTTTTTTCATTTCTTTCCATACAGGTTACATGTTTGCTTTACACTACTTCTGAAGTATTGCATAAACTATTCTCACAGCATCGTCTACAGTACCCCTACAGTACTCACATCAACCGGCGGTTCCTCGTACATAGCAGGAGGCTCAGCTGTAGGTACTACATCGTATTGAGTTGGCACCTCAAATGTAGCTTATAATCAGATATTATATTATTTCTTTTCTAACTTCTCAAATCAATAGTATACTTTATATTATACTTTGATGAAGACTAGGTTGACTGTGCGACAATTCAAACTTCATCCCTTTTTCCTTCTCATTCTTGTACTTTTACGACATTTCCCAGATTCAATTCTATTCAAAAGCTTGCTGAAATTCAGCGCAGAAAATTCACTAAGATAAAGATATTTCATTGTGAGTGCATCAAATTGATAGGAAGGAGTAATGTATCTCGTAGTCGGAAACTGACATGGGGAGTGACAGCAGCGAGTTCGTCTTCAGTGGGAGGAGCATCGTACACATCGCAAGCAGGGGCAACGCTCCCTTTTGAGAGGGGGGTCACGGGAGAAGACGGCTGAATACGACAGGGTACAGGGGACGAGAGGAACCATCTCTTCCCCTTTACAACTATACTTACTCTAATATGCACATTATGACAATAGGTAACGTGTATGGTGAGATGATCAATTATACCGAGATGAAGAATACTACATACGTAAGACAGTTATCATTAAGAATGAAACGACCGACCTCATCCCAATCATTGCTATCCTCTCTGTCATCGTCTGAAGATGGTGCACGACGAATAGCCGAATTGATAGAAGAGATGAGATGGGCTTGCGAGGGAGGAGGGAGGGAAGAGGGGAGAGGGAAAGAGGGTTCCGAGGGAAGCGAGGGAGGGGGAGGGGAGGGAGAGCGAGCGACGGAGGGAGGGGGCATAGAGGGAAGCATGGGGACTGCACCGGGAATACGGGGACGAGGAGTTGATGACGAGAGAGGTGTGAGGGACTGCAAGGGAAGAAGAGTGGACAGTGGAGGGGGACGACTGCCCATTCGTCACATTACGCAGCAAAATAATGGCCATATTTTAAATACCGAGTCTAATCTCCATATCCCGTATTATCAACCAACTGTATCTCGTACAGTAAGCCTCGCCCTCACCTGTGGTTCCGTCTCCACTTCTCCACTCTCTTCCTTCCTCTTCCATTCTTCGTCAATCTTCTTCTGTCTCCTCTCTTCTTCCTCTGCTTGCCTTCTTCTCAATTCCTCGTCTTCCTTCTTTCTTCGTTCTCTCTCCGCTTCCACCTTAAAATACCGTAACCTTCTCAACTACCGTAATACTGACAATGAGATACTTCATATAACCATAACTAACAACAAAACAGTGCATGCATACTATATCGTCTAATCTTCTCAACAAATCAATAACTTACTCTGTCATTCGAATCGCCTGTGGCCATCTGTTCGAACTTGGCTCTCAGAGACGAAGCTTTTACAGGGGGAGTTGGAGGGACTGGAAAGGATTATATTCATAACGATGGGCTAGGTTCCCTCCGAACACCCCCATTATACAGAAGACCGTATCCCACCCCCCACCTGCCGTAGCCATCTCCTCCCCTACCGTATACCTTTAGTCTGACTCTCATGTTTCGCCAGTTCTTGTCTTTCATTCCATCCAACAGCACTCTTGTCCTGTCTATCCTTCTGCACTCCAAATTGTCCTCCGAATCCCTTTTTGTAGTCTGTAGTTTGATCCTTCCCCCTACCGTACCCTTGTTCCCTTACCAGTCTGACTCTCGTGTGTAGATAGTTTCTCGTGAGTCTCATATCCTACGGCACTCTTATCTTGTCTGTCAGATTGTACTCCATACTGTCCACCGAAGCCTTTTTTGTAGTCTGAAAAGAAAGAATGGAAGGGTAAGTTAGTATGATATACTGAAGTTCATATTGAAGGACACGAATCAAAGTGGATCGTACCCATCTGACTCTCATGGGAAGACAGTTTCTCGTGATCTTCGAATCCAACTGCACTCTTGTCTTGCCTATCAGTCTGCACTCCATATTGTCCTCCAAAGCCCTTCTTGTAATCTGCAATTGAATGAGTGAACCTATTATACTTCATCTACACGGAAGTCTTCTTGAAGACCGTCAAACATTGTAAATAAATGTGGAAGGAGCGTTTACTATTCAAGTAGTAGAGACAGTACGCAGTTGATTAGCACATCTCCGTACCTTTTTGACTCTCGTGAGTCGACAACTTCTCGTGATCCTCCCATCCCACTGCACTCTTGTCCTGTCTGTCCTTCTGCACCCCAAATTGTCCTCCGAATCCTTGTTTGTAGTCTAAACTCCGGTTCTTCCCTCCCGGTCCTCCCTCTCTCCTCTTACCCTTCTGACTTTCATGTGCAGAAAGCTTCTCGTGTTCATCCCATCCCACTGCACTTTTGTCCTGTCGATCCTTTTGCACTCCGAACTTTCCTCCGAAGCCTTGCTTGTAATCTGTCAGACCATGACATCCCCAAACTACAAACTACAATCCCGTACCATTCTGACTCTCGTGCTTCGATAACTCAGCCCTCTCATCCCAACCCGCAGCTGATTTATCCTTACGATCCGTCTCCACTCCGTACTAAACACTTACTTTATTGTGAAAATGGCACAACTCAAACCTTTCCTCCGAATCCCTTACTGTAATCAGTTTGCGATACATGTGCAGCTACCGTACCCTTGTACTCGAAGCCTTCTGCGTTCTGCAACAACAGGAAGTCTATCTACGCCTGTTGTATAGGTCAATCTATTTTTTTTTATTTTCATAGTTATTCCGCAGAAATTTGAAAATACCCTACACTAGACTGATAACCAAGAATAACCTTATCCATCCGATCCCTCTGCACTCCAAACTTGCCACCATAACCCTCACTCGCCTTGGGAGCCTGCAACCAATCCCTAACAGTAATTCTTCCCTTCATAGCCTCAAACCTCGGCCATAAGCTTCTCCTTATGAGCTGCATCGGAGGAGACAGTTTCCTGTCGTACTTTATCCATGCTCAGTGATTCCTGTCAAGTCAATCTACCACGGTTACAGTTGTATTAGGTTAGATGAGAACCAGGAGAGAGAATGTAATGTGTTATGTATTATGAAATGCTCAAGAATAGAACACATTGAGGAGGTTAAAGTAGTACACTAAAGTAGATTTCCTGTCATTCCTGAGTGTATGAACTAGAATTCGTTTTCGTGAAACTTCGCCTTCACAGCATACCACTTGAACCATTTCCATACCTGATGTCCGGATCCTTCAATCGTTTTCGATCCCCATCGACTTTCCTTTTCTGACACATCGTTCTGGAAGAATACGAATAACCAACTTGCAAAGAGAAGATCTTGAGAAAATCTTACTTGAAAGTACTTGAAAATCAGTAATTGAGAAAATGTTGCTTAAATACTCTACGTAGAGATCTACTTAATTAAAGTTGGATATACCACCAGTCCTTTTTTTGAAACAAAGCTCTTCAACCAAAATGCAACTCACAACAAAATCGGGATCCGTTTCCCAGTCGTCATCGTCGTTCTTATTCAACTGAGCCTTCACTCCAATCGCCGATCGCCACATTGATTACGCGCCTCAAGAGGGAATTCAGATCAGAACAAACAAGGTGAAATTCAAATATATCACACATACGAATCGACTCATTGAATCGATTCATGAATGATCGTAAAAACACAACGTGATCAGCAAGGAGACGAATGTTGAATAACAAAGCATTTCTGTATCCAGATGGAGTGACTCACCAGGATACGTCCGTAAACAAATCCGGCTTTAAGAAGCGAGCTGTTTATTATCCGGCGGCCGTGTAAAAGTTACCGAAATCTTTTTACCGGCACGGAAAACGGAATTACTCAAAATTTTTTTATTGAATTTTTTTCTCACTTTCAAGTCCCGTTATCATGTTTTTTGAGGAGTTTCTAAAGCCGATATAGTATCTAGTAATAGCTACTCCTCTTTCCCTGTAGAAAACAATACTCACTGTGTAAGTGCCCTTCCTCAAGAAATGGTTGATCTCGGAATACGTGTAAAGAAACAATTGTATTGTAGTTGAAGAAATGGTTATCGCATAATTTATTGTCATTGAAATGTATTCGTTATGAGCAGTGTTTAGCGCGTAGCCTCTTCTCGATTCATCCCTGCTTGCAATTCCCGACATCTATCGATCCTGAGACCTTCTCAGGCAGTATACATCTTACTCCGACCTATCCTTATTTGTTTAACGCTTAATTGCTTTCCTGATATGATATTGCCTTTTCGGAGATTTATTTAATAGGTTTCCTGAGAGTTTTGCATTTCGTCGTGCACCGCGGGCCTTTGAGTAGACTAAAAGGTGACGTCACAGCGGTCTGTCCTGATAGCGCGCTATTCTTATCAAACGAGTCGAGTGCCTCGTTCGTGGGTATTCTGTTCCCCTCGTATCTTTCTCGAATCCTCATTTCAGTCCCCTCGAACATGGCACTGCGCCAGGTGCGCAAGAACCTCGACCGACTCTTCGACAAGAGTCTCACGGATCTCATTCGAGGCATACGAAATAACAAGGATAATGAGGTGGGCTATGCTCTAGTTTACGATTAACTACTAAGTTGTAGGCTCGGTACATAGCTGCTTGTATCGAGGAAATGAAAGAGGAGCTGCGACAGGATTCCATCTATGTGAAGGCGAATGCTATTGAGAAGCTGTGCTACGTGAGTGCTATTTATATA
This sequence comes from Micoletzkya japonica, assembly GCA_900490955.1. NCBI lineage: Eukaryota > Metazoa > Nematoda > Chromadorea > Rhabditida > Diplogasteridae > Micoletzkya > Micoletzkya japonica. The sequence continues at coordinate 52,181 of LS816628.1, forward strand.
CTTTGGAATAGTTTTCATTTCATTGGAATTGTCAACTCCGTTAGTTATCACTTTATTGTAGTTGCAAATGCTTGGCTACGACATCTCATGGGCTTCCTTCAACATCATCGAAGTCATGGCATCCACGAAATACACGGAGAAACGTGTCGGGTATGTTGTTTCCCTCTTCATTTGGCTGTTTTATTATTGAGATATTGTAGTGTAATTTGCAAGTTTTCTTTTGAATATACTTATTCTTCATCTCTAGAGATCTTTGATGTGTATGTATTATGTTCAGTTACCTCGCAGCTGCCCAATCCTTCCACGAGAACACGGATGTACTCATGCTCACGACTAATCTCATACGGTTACTATTCTTTCCCCTTCCAATTCCATCTCTTCAACTATTTGTTGTTTGGCCGGGTGTCCTTAAATGAAGTTATTCTTGCAGGAAGGATCTGAACAGCTCGAATATGTTCGATTCGGGGGTGGCCCTGGGAGGCCTTGCATGCTTTGTCACTCCCGACCTCGCACGAGACCTCTGTCCTGATATCGTCAATTTGGTATTCTTCTTATTATTAGCTCTTTGGTAGGGAATATAACGGAATCACGATGCCCTTCGATTATTGAGAAAGAAGAAATACGTTAAGCTGTCGTCGTCCCGCCCGTATACCCGTAAACGTGCTGTTCTCCTCCTCTACAAAGTCTTCCTCAAGTATCCCGATGCCCTTCGTCCGACCTTCCCACGGTTAAAGGAGAGACTGGAAGATCCCGATCCTGGTAAGCGCTATCCTCTGCCTTTCCAGATGATCACGTCGATATTCGTGTTAAAGGATCCTACAACCTACTCTTTGGCACTATATTTGGCGACTGCCACGTGATAGAGCATTGGTATTCTAATTGGGGTTTAGATCATAGGGGGAGGGGATAATCGAGTCCTGAGGTTAGGGAGGGCAGCGACTTTGACGAAATTTATTATTTCGGGATTAGAGTTGTTTCAGATAATAGGTATGCTTACCCCATTTGCAAAAAGTTACTTAAAAACCAAAAATAATGTAAAACCATGGCGCAATATAGCTAAAACAAATTCGGAACGCGGGGCCATAGCGTAAAAGAGGTCGGGCGCTGGGTCAGATAGATGAATCAGTTTACTGCAAGTCAGAAACTCAAACTGTCGCCAAGATTACCACTTGTCAACTGCTTTTTCCCTGTCATATTGAAGCAATACGCCTTTCTAAGAGCGAAACGGCTCAAATAAACCTCATAAAACACGCAACCAAAGGTTTTCAAGTTTTGGGGCTCGGAATACGCCGTCTCGCAAGACCAAACCGTTTTGTGAAGCAAGTAGAATACGTTTTTAGTCATGTCTTACACAATACGTGGCAAATATAGGCTTTTTGCGTAAGAAAAACGATTAGAATAGAGGAAAAGCAAATACGCAATTTGGAAATGGCGGAAAACAGATGACAAGAGATGGGATCTTTTTACAGATATCTTTTTACTCGCTCACTTTCACTGGAGAGTTATCCTTAATTATGTACCTTTGCTTCATACTTAATGTTGTTTCATGTGTAGGCATGATGATTAATATATAAATATATATCTGAGCCAAGTGAGAGTTCAGAAGTAGTTACGTTGCAAAAGTAATACAGAAATATCATAGAAATCAAGGCATAACGCGAACTTCGGGAAGCGAATCTGATCGTTGCTCCCGAAAATTTGACGAAAGGTCTTACAGTATACCTCGTTTCCAGGGAGGTGAGATAGAAAACTTGATTTTCTCGGAGATTTGCGGCATACGTGGGCACCGACCCGAAGTATGGGTGGTAGGCCCAAATTTCTTCCGAATTTTACCTTGGTAGGCCTATATTTTCCATAAAATTTCAATTGGTAGTCCTGATTTCGTACATTGGTAGGCCGGTTTTTAAAAATATTGCGGGGAGGGTTGCCCACGTATGATTTGCGGATGGATAACTTTTTTTGGGATGCGAAGGGAGAGTAAGGTTTAGGCTTATCGTGAAGAGGACGCTTACATTTCTATCACATCGAAGTGCATATCACCCAAATTCACCCTTTTCGAGAAATCCTCGTATAACTGAAATTCCCATTATAAAACGGTGATTTTTGATAATTAGTTTCTCGTTTTGGGACAACTTTTGGATATTATATCTTAGCATTTCAGGTGCATTGTCATGAGATCTATCGAATGATACTAGTTAGAGATCACCCATTTTGAATTTTGTATACACCACATTTATAAAGCCATCGCTCTCTTCAAATTCCGCGTATTTTCATATTCTATCATTATCAACGTCTTTCCTGCTTCCTTGTTAATGAATACTAGTCCAATGATCCAACATTAGCGTCGCATTGCGCCAGAATATTTTTTGATATGAAGGTCACTTTTTACGTAATGGATTACGGTAGTTGGTCACAGTCTGTTTTACGCGCGGAACAAAATATTCAGAGCACTGCCCTCCCTACCTGAGGTAGGGGAGGGCAGGGGAGGCCTCATTCCCATACGCACTTTGAGAGCGCTCGCCCATCACCGAATAATGGCTTGAAATGAATGAAGGAGCGCGGTCAAAGTGCGCATGGAAATGAGGCCTCCCCTGCCCTCCCCTTCCTCAGGACTCGATTGTCCCTTCCCCCTATGATCTAAACCCCCAATTAGAATACCAACTTTCTCGGCGAATAACGCCCCAGGGGTGCACTTTGGTGAAAAGCTCAAAATAGAAATGTTGTACATTGCGAGATGCTCTATCACGTGTCAGTCGCCAAATATAGTGCGAAAAGGTGGGTTGTGGGATCCTTTAATGCTATTCGCAGCCTCACTCTATTTTCCCTCTTGAGGTGTCCAATCAGCAGCTGTAAATGTGATATGTGAGCTGGCTCGTAAGAACCCGAAGAACTATCTGACTCTCGCTCCCGTATTCTTCAAACTCATGACTACCTCTTCGAACAATTGGATGCTCATCAAGATTATCAAATTGGTACGATCAAATTGGAAGTTGATGTGAATTGATTAATTGATTCAGTTCGGTGCTCTCGTTCCTCTTGAGAAGAGACTGGGAAACAAACTACTGGAGCCGCTAACGAATCTTATCAATAGGTTGCTTTCCCTTGTCAATGCAGATGGATGCAATTGAGTTGTTCTTGCGATAGTCTGCTATTCAGTACCTCTGCCATGTCCCTTCTCTACGAATGTATCAATACCGTAATCGCTGTTCTCATCTCTGTCTCTTCAAATGCTCCAGGAGATCAGACTGCGAGTATTCAGGTACTCCCTATGCCTTCCATATCATCCTTTCCATATTCATAACCTCCTTTTCTCCTTCAAAGCCAATTTAAGTTGTGCGTGCAAAAGCTGGGAGTTCTCATCGAGGACTCGGACCAGAATCTCAAATATCTCGGGCTTCTCGCCATGGGAAAGATACTCCAGACTCACCCCAAGGTTCGTTCAGATACATAGGGAAGTAGTTTAAAACTTAAATGAAATGGAAATCGAGCAAGGAATCTATGTTTGAACAGCAGAACAGAAGTTTTAGAACTGAAGGAAGTTTTAATTTTATCTACAGTGTACGCGTAATAGGATAGGAAAAGAACTAGTCAAATATGTGATCTGATTACAGGCAGTAACGGCTCACAAAGACATTGTATTGCACTGTCTGGATGATAAAGATGAGAGCATCCGATTGAGGTATCCCTTTACCTTCCCTTCCCTTCCCTATCCAATTCATTTTCCCCTCAGAGCCCTAGATCTATTATATGGAATGGTCTCGAAGAAGAATATCATTGAAATCGTTCGCAAGCTAATGGAACATGTGGAAAGTGCGGAGGGAAGTCACTACAGGTATACGGTAGCATGATTCAAATACCTACGTTCCTGCTCTTATCAAAGATCTCTTGTTTTACTTGAAAACTGTCCTGATAAGTGCCCACATTATGTAAGAAGAAACGCAGCTCGCAGGGTAGCTATGGATACGGTAGATTATGGGGGTACTCTGAGAGTATGGTAGCTTGTTCACTCTGTCATTTATTCCTTCTCAGGGACGAACTCCTCTCGAGAATCATTTCCATTTGTTCGTACAACAACTATCAGTATATCACGAACTTTGAATGGTAAGTTATTCCAAAAGCATTGTGCTTTAATATTGAAATTTACTTTTTATCAAAGGTTTGTGAATGGGATAATTGTTTGTAGGTACATCTCAGTTCTGGTTGAATTAACGAAGGTGGAGGGAACTAAGCATGGAGCGAAGATTGCTGAACAGGTTCACCTTCGTTTTCCCATTTCCTGCATGTCTATTGTCCCTCATGCAAAACCCTTCAAACGTGCCCTTCAGATCCAAGACGTCACCGTGCGAGTCGAGTCCATCCGTCACTTCTCCGTCTCTCAGATGTCACTTCTGGTTAGTCCTATTCCCCCATCTCTCCCCTCGATTCCCTTTCACTCCTTCCCTCCCCTCCCCCCACAGTACCCCTTCTATTCCAGGTAGAAAATGCCCAACTTCTCCTTAACGGCTCAGCCTGTCAACGATCGAATATGTCGGAAGTTCTATTGGCGGCTGCTTGGATCTGTGGAGAATACTCAGAGTAAGACTAGAATGTAGTTGACTACTTACTCGTTGAGCAGTGGATGGGTCTCGCAATCCCTTGCTCGGTGTTGCGTGTCTAGCGGTGTTTATCTGTTGTCTAAGCAAGGAGTTGTTGTTGATCTTCAGTCGTCTTCCATTGCAGACACGTCAGCAATATTCCTGCAGTTCTAGAGGCTATGCTCAAGTCGAAGGTACGAGGGGAGAGGCTTCACTCCATTCTTTTATTTACTTATCTTGGGTTTACAAAGATAAGTGTGCCATTACCGTACTACCCTTGTCCAATTACCATAATCCTTCAGATTGGTTCAATGCCCGGTCACATACTGTCAGTGTACATTCAGAACATGGCCAAACTCTACACTAAGCTCCTTGTGAAGAGTGAACAGGTATGAAATGAGTGAGTGCAAATGTAGTGGGGTTACGGTAATGTCATCCATACGTGGGCATCGTTCCCAATCATATTTTGAAGAACGGCTATACCATTGTATACAATTGTGAATTATCAAGCATACCAATTTTTTTAAAATTTCTATCAAAATCTGACTCAAAATAAAATGTCAGCATGATGTGATATCTCTGGCCGTGTTATCTTGGGGTAGGTACAAGTTGTAGTATGGATTTAAAATTATAAAAGTATCATGCACGGGTGAAAAATACATAATTGATTATATTTCGCGGGGTCAGACCCCTCCCGCCCGCAAACCGCCTTTTACCATAAAATTACCAATGCCGCAATGCAAATTAACCTCACACTGTACAAAGTTCTCAATTTACATGGCTAGCCTACCGCCCCTTGAAAATAACCCCTTCCGCAAAAATATATTCAAGTATGAGTATTTATCCCCTGATCATGTACATGAATGACTATATGTTAACAGGAGAACGACTGGGATGCTCTATACTCACTTGACAATCTCATGCTCAGTAAACTGCCTGCTTTCGAATTGGCTGAGCATTTAGAGGCACAGGAACGAGTGAGTACTACTTATACTTAGTGAAGATGCTTCTAGGAGAAGCTGTCTCTTTGAGTATTACGATGCTTCCATTGATCTCTTGTATTGCAGGCTTGTTCTTTGAGTGCTCTCATTCGAGTAGTAGAGGGAATGCACGAGAGAAAGGAGAAGATTGGAGACGAGGTCAGTCCATCCATTTTACTCCTCTCCTTTTCCCTTTCCCGACAGCCTTTTAGAGCATTCCATTCATACATGGGCGGCCTTCCCGACCATATTTTGAGAAACGGGCCGACCATTGTACAGAATCGTGAATTTTTGAGCCTACCAATTGACAATTCCTGTCAAAATCGGGCCTACCAAAGTAAAATTCCACAAATATTTGGGCCTACCACCCATACTATGGGTCGGTGCCCACGTATGATTCCATTCGGGTTTTTTATGTACATGTTTCATACATCATTCATAACCGCGACGCATCCCGTTACCGAAAGAAGCGAAACCTATTGATCAAAAATACCCGAATGGAATGGCCTTTATTCTCCCTTACGAAAGATGCTGATTGTAACTTGTTCAGTTGTCTCTTCTCTTCGAGGGAGAACTCAATCCTGTTGCCCCGAAAGCTCAGAAGAAAGTGCCGGTCCCTGAGGGGTATGTAATTATAGTGTATTTATCAACGTTTTGTTATCGTAGTAGGAATAGGAATGATATTCGATATGTTTTATAGATATATTGATTAATCTATTATGTTCATATCGAATGTAAACTTTTTTTGCAGATTAGACCTAGACGCATGGATTGGAACTCCATGGGAGGAATCAGAGGAGGAAGAGGAAGAAGGGGACGTGTCGGGGGTGAGGGTTGAATAGACTGTAGTTGAATGGAGGAGATGTCGATGACGAATAGAAGAGTAGAGAGGGATGGCCTACTCTTCTGTTAAGATGTTCGGTATACCCACCAGTCGATCGATTAGTGGATTATTCCGGAATGGAGATGAAGCTGAAGAGGCTGAGGAAGATGACGGGAAAGGAAGGGGAAAGAAGAAGGTACGGGTTACGGTAGGGTAGTAGTGATCACGGTAGTTGGGGAAGGGAATGGAGGGAGGAGTACATATGGGAATGAGGGGATGTTTAGGGGAAGAAGAGTAAAACCCATGAAGAGACTCCAGAGGAAATGGAGAGGAGAAGAAGAGCTAGACAAGCGGAGATTGAGAGCAATCCTTACTATGTTAAAGGAGCCAGTCAGGGTACGGTATTATCTATTATTGATTTATTGATCTGTGAGAGTAATGTAGGTCATTAGTAGAACTGCAGAGAGATAACCGTGAGGTTTGTTCAGTCGTCAATTCGAATTCATCTTCACTAAAGAGACCGACGAAGATGTTGACATCGGATAAGGGGAAGACTGAGAGTATTCAAAGTCCCCTCGAGATTCCAGGTTAAAGGGAAGGGGATTAAGAGACATTTTTTGAGAGAAGGGAGTAATTGGGCGGCCTTCACGAATAGGATGAAAAATCAAAAATTCAGAAAAATTTAAATTTTGAGGGGTTATAGCTCCATTCATTCCTAGCTAATTGCCCAATTATGAGACCATGCGAGTGGTCTACCGTAATGCTACCGTAGCCAGCTTCACAGATAGTCAACCAGGCAAACGTGGACGAAAAGAGACAATTTATATACCACTCGACGCGTCTTGTTCTTCTGATGAAGAAAACGTAAATAATTGCTCGAATAGGTCAAGATTTAATCGATTTATTGCGCAAAAACCATTAATTTCACTATAAATCTGCATTTTTCACCCTTTTGAAGGGTCGTTGTCCAAACTTTTGACGACGGAATTGGAATCTGCATACAATTCTGCACCAGTTATATTTTTTCAAAAAAATCGACAGGGGTAAACATCGAGTTTTAGCGCTCCTAAACATCGTAAGTTGGTCAGAGTAACGATCCGAAATGGATAAATTCGCTCCAAATTTAAAATGTATGTACAATATCGAATACTGTGGTCATAAAGACATGCAAAGCAACTTTTCCCATCATTATCATCTTTCCTAATCCCGGATGCAGCCAGATCGCAGAAGAACAACACGCGTCGAGTGGTATATAAATTGTCTCTTTTCGTTCACTTTTGCCTGTTTGACTACCTGTGAAGCTGGTTACGGTAGCATTACGGTAGACCACTCTCATGGTCTCATAGTTGGGCAATTAGCTAGGAATGAATGGAGCTGAATAAGAGGAATAAGGAATAATGAATAATCCCTAAAAATTTCAGATTTTTCTGATTTTTTGATTTTTCATCCCATCCGTGGGGGTACTCCATTCTCTCAAATAATGTCTCTTAAGAGGGGGGGGGGGTGGAAATTCTTAATACTAGATATTATTAGCCTTGTTCTCACGAAGTGCTGGAACCTATCCAAACGTTGGATGGATCATGTCGTTATGGAAGAAATGATTTAAGGAGTTGTCGGACTCTCCAAGTATATGGAGCAACAGGATGCAACTCTCTCATGGAAGAATGCCAAGAAGCAAAAGAAGACAGCTAAGACTAAAGGGGGAAGGTATGACTGTTCGGTTGATTAAATAGAGGGGAGAGGGTACAGTAGTATATGACATAGTAAATGAATACTATGGACTACATAGTCTATAGTACTAAGATAAAGGGAGTTGAGGAATGTGGTAGAACGGGAAGGATAGGAGAGAATTGTTGCAGGAGAAAGAAGAGAGAAGCTACAGTATCTTCGAGTAGTGAAGAAGATGTGAGAAGAGTGGATGGAGTCAACAGAGACGAAGGGGAAATGCCAGAAGATGCGAAGAGTACTGACGAAGAGGAGGAAACGACGGTAGGAGGGGAAGGGTAGCGGAGTAGGGTAGATGGGAAGGGGGCACGGTAGTCTCAGTCAGAGGGAGTCTGTGAAGAAGGGACGATTGCAGAATGGAGCGAACGACGAATTCAAGGCTCTGGACATTAATCTGGATGACGTCATCCTTGCTCCGTCGAGGTTTGCAAGGATCATTCAATTCTTGATCTTTTTGGAATCAGCACCAATTAGTACTTTTTAATATTTTTGGTATGTCTTGTCTGTTGAAATTGAAGTTTATACTATTAAGAATGTGAAAAGGGAATTGATCTTGCTACCTCATCTTTATTGCAGATACCAAGCTCCTCGCTACTCTGAAGTCTCTTATTCCTCTCAATCCAACTACATCCCTGCAGCTCCTCCCAGTCTATCCACTACATCGATTAAGAAGAAGTTGTAAGTGGGAAGGGAAGGAGAAGGAAATGGAAGGAATTGAAGGACCAAACCGAAGGAGAAGAAAAAGAAGAGGAAAGGAGAAGAGAAGTCTAAGGAAGCAGCATTATTGGATATTGATAGTTGGTACGATGATGAGAAACAGGTGAGGGAAGGGGGAATTGGGTTGGGGGAGGGTGAGAAGGACAGGGAATGAGAGGTTAGCGTATATAATACTATACACTGTATTGTGTTGCATAGATAGAGGAATACACTCATACATGGACAGTGTCTGTCAATAGTTTACTGCAGTGATCACAAAAATCGACCAATTTAGCCTAGCTAGCGTCCTAACCAATGCTTGAAAAGGTTGTGCAGTACGGTAGATTATATGGTATGTTGAAGGGACGACGTATTGAAGAAGTGGCTGAAGTGAAGGGAGAGAAATTGAAGAAGAAGAAAAAGAAGAAGGAGGGAGATGAAAGCAAGAAGAGTCTCATGAGTAGGGCTAATGAGTATGAGGTGAGGGGGGAGGGGGGAAGGGGGGGTTTCTGCTTTGCTCGCTTTTCTATGAAAATTTGTAGTTCGCGGGTGATCGTATGCATCCGTGATTCAAAGTTCCCCATCAGGTTTTGTGAAACGGGCCTACCATTGCATTATGCACAATCTCCAATTGTCAATCCTACCAATTGAAAATTTGCATCAAACCATGTCTGCCAAAGTAAAATTTCAAAAATAGTTGGACTTTCCATCCATACTATCGGTCGGTGCCTACGTATGATCGTATGATACCAGTAACTTATATATAAATTGTGTCCCTCCTATTATTTTACTTGCCTTTCTCTTCGCTATAAACGCCTTCTATTATATGTTCTTTCCTTGCATCTTGCCATCTCAATAGCTCTAAATGTATAGTTCCCCTCAGGAAGCCCTCGGGGTGTGCACTCCCTCAGACGGTCCTTCCCAGTCTCCTCTCACCCAATCAACTACCACCACTCTCCTCACTAACGAGAACCTTTCTCTGGTCAGTACCGAACCCTTCATTACCGTACTCCTTGATTATTGCCTTCAGGATGTGACATCATACGATCTCACCGATTCCAATTCCATTTCTCTTCGTCTGCTCAACCTATCCCAATTGCGTATCAAACGTGCCGAATTATCACTATGCGATGCGCCTTCCATCAAGATATCGACCAGTAGCAACGTAAGTAGGGCAACAAGGAAGAGATATAGAACATTTACGTATTTGAGAAGTACGCTTAAAAGTTTTTTTCTGATGACACTAATCTTGGAATAGTTGTCGAGGCCCTGCTTACTAGCACAATATTTCAGTTGGTCACGAAGGAAATTGAACGAAAAGAAACGAAGGAAATGAATATTGTACTGGAGAAGATTCCTGATATTGACAGTTACACTCTGAAGGGAACTCTCTTCTACAGAATGGAGGTGGGCTGAATGCACTTGATTTGATCGAATTTACGGTAGTCGTGAGTAGTTGCTAGATTAATGGAATTGCATAAGAAAAGTGTGTAATGCAGGATGACAAGGGAGATGTTAGAGAGGAACAGTGTAAAGTACTCGTTCCCCTGCCTTCTTTCGTCTTCCTCCAAGCATCTACCGTATCCACGTAAGTATCTATCTACCGTAACCCTTACCTCTACCTATCACCCCTCCCTGTTGTACTACCCCACCTTACTCCCCCTACCTACCGTACCCTCTCAGAGATGCGTATTCGGTGCTGCTGTCATCGGGTGAAGTGGACAGTTCGTCATCTTCGTCCATTTCCTCTTTGCTTCCCTTCAAAGCCGTGCTGTCCCTCATCGTCTCGTCTACCCACTTCTCAGGTAGACGATTGCCTCTTCTCCTCTCCCCCCCTCCACCCTCTCCATTACAGTAGTGGAAGAGGAGTCCTCGGCGGCTTCTCTCTTCTCTTCAACTTCGAATGGACAATCTGTCTGTCTTCTAGTCAAGAAAAGCGTAAGTCCCCTACATTTATTTTACATCAAGAAGATGAAGCCCGTGATAGAATGAAAAGGGAGAACAATTACCATTAGATCTGTTGTTCTGGATCTCATCCATAAGCATCATGTTTAGGGGGATACGGTAACAGTGTGCGTGAAGGCAAACACGGATGCGGTAGCGAGGAGTATGATAAGTGACCTATCGACACTTATTCAACGACGTTCCATCTGAGGGATACTGTAACTCTTTCCTTTATTATATCTCACTTTATCTTTTTTTTATTCCTGTGCATTCGCGCTTTCACTTTGCCTGTCATTTACACAATCGAGACGCATATAAGAGAGGAATACGATAATAGATATTGCATCTAATTAGATACATAAGAGATATTGTGGCGCTAACTTTTGATTATGCCTGAAAAAGAGAGTAGAGTGAGTAGGGATGCAGGCCGATCAGAGGCTATTATGTAAATAGCCGCGTCGTATGAGTTATTCGCTATCGGAGACTCATTTGGATTATTAGGATGCATTGTATAGAAGAGAGGGAATAGATGCAATTGCTCATCTCCCTTTCCCTCCCTTCAATGCTCTCACTCCTCTTCTACTCTCTCAAGAAGGATTCTTGAATTCCTTTCCTTTCATGTCTATCTTCGTCATAATCTAATTATAAGATGCAAGCTGAAACAAAACCACGAATAGTAAGAAATTCATTCAACAGTTTTCTATTCAACCCTCTCTTTTCTTGCCCTTTGCTCGCCTTTTAACCTTGTGATTCTCCCCTACTTCTCTAATCATTAACGGGATTTATATTCAAATTATACATTTTCATCTTGCAGTAGTTGTGACAGACTAACTTATTCACTCTTGTACGATTACATGCTAATTATTATTGTGACAGACTAACTTATTCACTCTTGTACGATTACATGCTAATTATTATGAATGTTGAAATACAGATGATGTTATATGTAAGTATGTCGTTTAGTTATAACTCTTATAAGTGGATATAAAGAGAAGTGAAAGAGAGGCTAAACGTCGTCGGCAGAAGAGTCTTCATTACAAGTGTCGTCAACTCTCCCTCTCTGTCTTCTCTTCTCTTTCCCTTCTCTTTCCCCATTCCTCTTCTTCTCACTTGTCCTTATATCAGAATCCCCTCGTATCCAAGGAAACCAACTAATTGCTCATCTTTTACTTGATTCAGTTATGTCGGAAAGTTTCCGATATTCCTTTCAAACGTATGCCAGTACTCGCAGACTACAGTACTCCCTTTCAAGGTGAGTGTTCTCGTCGTTATTCATAGTGTTTTTGCAGAAGGAGGAGTATGGGTAATCTAGGGTGTGAGAGGAGGGCTTACAATTAGACTTATGAGAGGGATAGGAAATAGTGGTAGTCGGAGCATGAAGGGGGCGATGTCGACAGTCTTTTACTTGAGGGAGACGGCAGCGGAGGAATCCCTGAGGGAAGAGGTGAGACCTCCCCCCCAACCCACATCCTTCACCTCCTCCGTCAGGAAACTACTCAAGACTTGTCAACATTGGCTCTGGCTCGACGATTCAGGTAGCCGACTGTGGCAAGATCACGACCGTTTATATGACGCACTATCTGAGAGACTCGACACCGCTTGGAACGTAGAAAGTTCATGATCTCCGATTTGTCTCAATATAAGTTTCTAGGATCTTTTTCATGATTAAAACGATGAACTTGGTTTCAGGTCGCTAAAAAATTTATCTGAAGCGCTATAGCCGCCGCCAGCAGCCTCATTTTCGAAATTTCCGATTTTCGTTTTTTGCTCGTAACTTCTTTCAGAACTAATATTTTCGTACAATCAAAAAAGCATTAGAAAGCTACCAAAATTCTCTACAAAACACTGTTTTAGATTTAGCAGTATCTAGAGTATGCGTATGCTGTAAACTATTAACGAAAATCAGAGCACAGCATTCCAAACATTCTAATAGCGAATAACGGTTCCCGTCCGTAGGATTCGATCTTGTGGGCGAATCAGTGAACGAAAAAAATTGAATTTGAAAACTTAATCTCGTCACTATGGATTCTAATCCCTCCGAAAATTTAAAAGGTTTCAAAAATGGTGGTCAATTCGCTATTCGACACATTCTTTACCGCGCGGAATGCTGTGAGAGATATCGAATTTTGTCTAAGACACTCAAAAAATCAAATATTGCGATTCGAGGGCACCTTGGAATGCCCAAAATCGGATTCTACGGGTCATTTTACATATAGGGTGAAAAGATCGTGCATTTTCAGTTCGGCTGTTTTTTGCAATTCGCGGTCGCCTACAAGCAATTCTCTATCTACAGCCATCGGTCATTCTCACATCGCAGAGCATAGCTCTGCTTTAACTCAGTATTTTCCGCGATCAAAAGTTATTTCGAAAGCCCAGAAAGTTCTCTACAAACTGCAGTTTCAACATTATGTTCCATGACTATATCACTCACTGTATCGGGCTGAGAGTTCAAGTTTACGAAATCGGAGCGGGCGGATTTCGACTATAACA
>LS816628.1:69206-84004 GCA_900490955.1 Micoletzkya japonica
TGTTATAGTCGAAATCCGCCCGCTCCGATTTCGTAAACTTGAACTCTCAGCCCGATACAGTGAGTGATATAGTCATGGAACATAATGTTGAAACTGCAGTTTGTAGAGAACTTTCTGGGCTTTCGAAATAACTTTTGATCGCGGAAAATACTGAGTTAAAGCAGAGCTATGCTCTGCGATGTGAGAATGACCGATGGCTTTAGATAGAGAATTGCTTCTAGGCTACCGCGAATTGAAAAAAAAACAGCCGAACTAAAAATACACGATCTTTTCACCCTATATGTAAAATGACCCGTAGAATCCGATTTTGGGCATTCCAAGTTGGGCCCGAATCGCTATAGTTGACTTTTTATGTGTTTTAGACAAAATTCGATATCTCTGATTTTCGTTAATAGCTTACAACATACGCATGCTCTAGATACTGCTAAATCTAAAAGCAGGGTTTTGTAGAGACTTGTCGTAGCTTTCTAATGCTTTTTTGATTGTGCGAATTAGTTTTGAAAGAAGTTATGAGCAAAAACGAAAATCAAAAATTTCGAAAATGAGGCTGCTGGCGGTGGCTATAGCGCTTCAGATAAATTTTTTAGCGATCTGAGACCAAATGCATCGTTTTAATCATTATAAAATGATCCTAGAAACTTATTTTCATGGCATTTAAAAATCATGAACTTTCTACGTTCCAGTGCAATGCAAGCGATGTTGACTCTCTCAGATAGTGCGTCATATGAGCACAGCTGGTGAGAGTCATCATACGGAAACAACAATTTTTAAATTTTCCCGTTGCATTATGCTGAAAGTGTGTGCCGTTTTTAAATGTAGGTGCAAAACGGTCGTGAAGATGTTACCACAGGTACCGTATGGTGGGGTATTTTAGTTCAGTGTTCACTTCGAACTCTCGGCAGAAATAGAAATTAGGCAGTCAACGGAATATTTTCATCTACCATATTCGACTGCATAAATAACGAGATCTGACTGATTACGGTAGTTAAGATGACGAGGACGACCTTCAGTTGGAGGGAAGGATGGACCCGGAGAAGCTGTACTCAACCATTCCCCCTTCACTCTCTTCACTCGCTAATGAGACACACTTCGACCCCAAATGGATCACTTTCTTGTACCGAAACTTCAAGCAGGTGACAATCGATTGATTAAAGTACTTTTTCTCTTGGTAGCATGGTTACGGCAAAGGTAAGAGTGGAAGAGAATGATTTGAGAGTGCTCCGAACGGTCGGTTGTCTCGACGGGAGTGGAATGCCCTCATGAAGATTCTCTTTCCCCGTGCAGTTCAACACGAGTACACGAATCGTATCTTCGAGTATTTGTCCCGTGGAAGGTCCTTCATAGTCTTCGAGGTACCTCTTCTTCTCTTCCGCTTCTCTTCCTCCTCTGTCGCAACCTCATTCCAGTCCCTCATTCGATTCATCCACGAACTCTCGACTTGTGGTTCATCCCTCACCCATTTCGTCTTCTTCCTCCTCCTACCTGATGCTCAAGTTGGTCTGGTCATACTTCCCCTTCATTTCTTTCCTTTTAAGGGTCGCGTTTCGCAGGAATCGTTCGTTCACTATGTCCATTCAGTATTCTTACTTCGGGATTCGTTAGGTCAGCTAATATCTAGATAGGAATCCTTCAAAGACACGTCCAGGCGAGGAGAACACTAATTGCAAGCGTGTGCCTCTTGCAGTCAACGCTGTTCGTCAGTTTGCAATAACACGGTTTAAAGTAATACAGTAACCCTCTTAGTGAGTGTGTAGATTCGTATCAGGAACTTGACGTTGACCACGATGGGTTCATTGTGGAATCAGATATTGATCAGTTGCTGAGTGACATGCAGGTACGCATACTCTCTTCTCCTTCTCCAGCACCATTACACAGTCTCAATTCGCTTCTCTTCATCTCCTCTTCTGCCTGTTCCAATTCTCTTCGTTTCCAGATCACCTCTCTTCTCCACTCGGTCCTGCCCTTATCTCGATCATTCGATTCCTCTCTTACCCCATTACATAAGAAGATGTGACATGCTTGTCTCGATTGTACATCGTAATCATCATCATAATCCTTGATTTCTTCAGTCAACCTTCACTTTTTGTGTACTTTGTTAGTTTGTTAGTACGAATTACTCACTCATATGTACAACCTGTCTGCACTTCCAGTCATCAGTTCTGGGGAATAGTTTACTTCTCAACTCTAGCGGTTTCTCTGAATGGTCGTAGTCTGGTCTATCCTACCCACCCTACAGTACCCCTACCGTACCCCTACCGTATCCCTACCGTATCCTCCCCGATTCCTCTTCATACGTCGATCCTCTCCGTTCCACGCAGTGAAGCCTTCGTCTCCAGTAGATAGTAAGCCACTTCACAAGCGTTTCTGCACACTGTCATGCAAACAGAGAGTCCCTCTCTATCCCTCCTGCCTTTACCTCCACCCCCAACCCCTCCTCCTCCCCCCTCTCCCTCGCTCTCCCGATCAACCCTTCCACTCTAATTCCGACCCTCTCCCTCGCCTTCTTTACCTCTCTCTTTCTCTCTCTCCCTCTCCCTCTCCACCCCTTCAACCCACTCCGTAAGCTGTCTTCGATAACCTTAGATTCTGTTCATCTTGTTCATTTCATAGATCATCGTCCACTCCCTCCACTCTTCGCTGTACAGTCCTCTCAACTGTCTCATCTCCCTTCATTCCCTCTCTTCATTATCCCTCTCAGTCACCCCTGACATACGACTGTCTAGTTTCCCTTCGTAGTTGGTTCCTCTCTCTCCTCTCCCCTCCCCTCGTCATTCTCCTCATCCCTTATTCAGGTATGAAGGAGCCGTGCTTCCGATGCAAACGGCCAACATACTTCAATGACAAGGTGAACATCTACGATGTATTCGTTATCGATGCACATGTAGGGTCATCGTATTCCTTCACTCCTTTTATTCTCTATTCCACTATGCCTTCCCGCCCATTCGAATTTCTCCCCCTAGTCTTCATCTCTCTTCAGCTACTTTTTGCGTGTCTTCCTGTATCCATTGTCCATTGCGTCTCTTCACACATTCCCTGTTCGCTATCCACCCCCGTTCCCCTCCTCCTCCATACCCCTATCCCTACCACCACCACCACCCCCTTCAACCCTCGCCCTTCCTACCCTGCTTACACCCCTACTCTCCTACTCTCCGTTCTCCCTTCATCTGTCCAGTGCATTCTCATGGAAAGGGAGTGATAGTGCTAGAAAGGGAAGAGACAAAAGGCGTGGAAGAGAGAGAAAGAAAAAGTAAAGAGATTCGCTGGCTTCTGTCCCGCTTCCTACACACTTTCCCACCCTTTTCCCGACTCAAAAAAGCGATGGGTACACGGGGAAAACAGGCGATCCGATGGAGTGTATTTGATTGCATTGAAGGTTGGGCCCCTGAAGGACGGAGCCCTCTTCCACAAGGGCTGCTTCAAGTGTTGGATATGTGGAACTAGGCTATCACTCAAGACTTATCACAACAATAGGAATGACACTCAAGACTTGGAGGTGAGTACTCTATTAGATCAATCTATTAGAGATATTAGAGATATTAGAGAATCTATTAGAGATATCTATCAATCTATTAGAGATATCAATGGTGTAGGATTGCCAAATTAAAAAAGCCAGCAATTTAGATTCAGCACATTGGTGGCCGCGTAGTCTAGATCGCCCTGGGCACATTCTGGATTTCTTGAGAAAGTGCTTATGCTCATTCCTCGTAAATGAGTCAAAAGAGCGCGTATAGTCGTATTGATGGAAAGGCTTAGTTTGCATGCATAGCTGTAGACTTGTTCTTCTACTCTGTTTGCACGAAAGCGAACGAAAAGTTGACGGGAAACACTAACGATTTAGTATCTTTACGATTGACACATTAGTTCATTAGAATAAAAGTTGATCATCCAAATGGACTATCCATTGTAGTAGATAGCAAGATCAAGCATAGTTGACCACTACTTCCATTTATGAATATATTTACTCAACGTATGTGGTTGTAGGGATTATTTGTTCTTCACATTTACATTCCTGTTGGTCTTTTGTAATAAATGCACCAAGATGAAACGGGTCCCAAGCGGAATGTGTGATTACGGTACTTGCAGGTGTACTGTGCAGGACACGTGCCTACTCCCGGCCCCCACGACCCCATCCCCCATCGATCAAATCTCCTCTTCTCCCCCAAGACGAAAGGAGAATATCCCCATAACCTGATGAGACCTGCAGCCCCTTAATGAACTATGACGAAGAGCTTGTAAAGAGAGAAAGACCCTCTCCCTGCACCCATTCCCTTTCCCTCTTCCCCTCCCCTCTTTCATTTGAGGTTATCCACCCTCAATATTGTATAAAGCATCTCACTGGTTGTTATGTTCTTTCATTACACGCTTTATTTATTGTCGGCGGTGACAGAATCACAGGCAAAATAGAAGAAAGAGACAAAGAGAGAGGGTATAGAGAGTGAGAGAGAGGGATTGAGGGGAGAGAGAGGGAGTTACGAGAGATTTAGGAGGTAAGACTACGAGGGATATGAGGAGGGTCATGAAGAGTAACAGCTGTTGTAGACAGATGAAGAGATGTCTCGTTCGAGTCTCTTTGTCTTCGTCCCTCTTCTTATTCTCCATCTGAATTCCACTGCCAAGGTTCGTTCCCTACCGTATTCCCTTAACAATCCGCAACCCTACCGTAACCTCAGCTATGTGAACGAGGATCAGTCTATTCGGGCGGTCGCAATCTCCTCGATTCCCTCAGGGGCCAATTGGTTCTATTGTCCTTCTCCGATTCCAATCATCGATCAAATCTTGATGAGTATGTTGTCCCTTTCATATTACACGATCATTCGTTTCCCTTGTCGTTCTTCCAACTAGTCACTGAGTTTCAGACTGACAGCCATTGCCTCTTCTCATCCGCATATTCGCTTTGTCGTTTTGTTTGAGGGAAGCGAGGGAGAAAGGAAGGAATTGGAAGGGAGATACAGAAGATTGTATATGAGAAGAGACAATGAGAGGTTGAGAGAACGATTGAATGGAGATACACAACGAGTACTCATTTATGACAGGTCAGACAGACACTATTATAGATTGAGAAATAAGCGAGTCCGTCAGTTACTTTGCACAGGTAGTCGCAATGATATTCAATGTTCAATCCACTAGAAATTGAAAGTAGTTGTTTTAGAAAGTAGTTATTTAACATTGATAGATGTGGTCGTTTGTCCCGAATAATTCCATTGTCTTCGAAGAAAGAAGTTGAAGAGGAATTGAAGAGATCGAAATACGAGGCGACTTGTGGATGGTGTCACTATGGAATCGATGGCAAGAAGGTTACTTTCTTTCTGTATTCACTCATCTATAAACCATTCATACCACTTACAGATCAAAGCCTACCTCCAAGAGCGTCCCTCAAGTGGTCCTCTTCGTCTCTCTTCCCGTCCGCCAACAGTACCCTCCTCCTCTCCTACAGTACCTTCTCGTCTCCCTACCGTACCCTCTTCTTCTCCTACCGTACACCGTTATCATCCTACCGTACGCCCTCCCCGTTATCCTCCCTCCTCTCCCCGTTCTCCCCAACCTCCCCATTCCTCTCCTCCCTATCCACACCCTTCCCAATCCCAACCATATCCCTCTCAACAACAGTATCCCCCTCGAGTACAGTATCCACCTAATTCCCCTCGTTCTCTTCCTTCCCAAGTACAGTATCCTTCCCCTCTTCATTCCCATTCTCCTTCCTACCGTACTCCTCCCTCTGCCCATCATCCTACTCCTCAAGATCCAATTCGACATGATTTCGAGAAACAAATTCAATACCATCAGCACCCGTAGTAAGTCTTTTTTAACTTTATTCTTTTCGCATACATAATCAATAAATAAAGGAAACTGGAGGTTTTCGAAGATTCGTTTCACGGTTATGTTGCATAGATACCTTTTGCAGTCTGCTTTTGTTGATGTTCTGAAAATAACCTGGAGCCATTGATCCCTACCGTACACAAGATATTCAGTAATGCTGCAAACAATCCTTCTCCCACCGTAAATGATGCGAGACAAGAAGAAGAAAGGAGGCAAGGAATGAATGAACAGAGAAGGGTGAGATTGGTTGTGGGAAGATAGGTTACAGTAGGACTACAGTATGAAAAGAAATAAGGAAGGTTACAGTATCCAACGGAAGAGGAATTGAGAAGAGTTGAAGAAGCGAAGATAAGAAGAGAAGAGGAGGAGATGAAGAGGAATAGAGAAGAAGAGAAGAGGAGTGAAGAACAGAGGAAGAAGGAAGAAGAAAGGGAAGAAAAGGAAGAGTTGACGGCTTTGAATATGATGGATTACGATGATATCGATACTACTAAGGATGACACTGTCAAGACTACGGTTAGTTCTCTTCGTCTGATTCAGTTGCCATCACATTCGGACACCGGCTACTGAAATTGTTTCCACCAACATTTTCAGAAAGTTTTAATTTCAGAAAGAAAAGGAGGAGCATGAGTGGGTGGCTGCAGTCCCTTTCTACACTACACAACCCCCTCCTTCTGCTTTTCCAAGTATGTAAACTGACCTATCGAATTACCCACCTTTCCGTCACCTACCGTACCTTTAGATCTCTTTTCCATACCGTCTCCCGTCTCTTCCGCTCCCTCTACATCCACTCCTCCCACTCTATTCCCAGCCAATATCAAGACTTCGCTTCCTCTTGAATATTCTGCTTACGATGATTATGCTCAAGAAGAATCTGAAATGGACGCAGAGAATGTTGAGAAGAGAGAGGTTAGGCGATTGTTGACCAGTCAGCTGAATGAGTCTGAAGCAAGTGTAGGATAGTGCTAATTTGAGGAAGAGGTGTCTTCACTACCTCGTTCTCTGACTTCGAGACACGCAAGTGAGAGTGATGTAGAGGATGAAGAGGTGAACAAAGTAGAGGTTAGCTTAGTTTAGTTATTAGTGATAGAGCAGAGAATAGAGGATAGAGAGAGTAGAGGAAGGGGGAGAGAGGGAGGAGAGGGAAGTAGTACTGTAGGTACCCTGCAAGGCTGTAACCGACGACATCTGCTACCATCAGGTTTGCAGTTCGAGATTAAAATTTCCTTTTTTTTATTCCCTTGCAATTGTTTATTCACCTAGGACACTGACATGAACGTTCCGTCTGGGAAATGAGAGAATATGCTTAATGGGACGAAGTAGATAGGTACATAATACCTATCTACATGAAACATGTGAGAAGGAGACAATGTTTGTACCTACTTGCAGAAGAAATCAGGTCACAGACTGTCCCGTTGTTGTAAGAAAGGCGTGTATCTCTCTGATTTCTGCATGCCCGGAAAGTGTTCGAATCGGACAGTCCAAGCCTGTTGTGTGCAGAAGTATCTACAGGTTCTCTCACTTCCTTTTCCTCTTATCCCGCCAATCAGGCTCGATTCCACTGTTGTGAAGACTCTTCCCTGGAGGGAACGACAGCTACAGACTCCTTCTCTCGTTGTTGTCATGCACAATTCACTCAAGAGGTACACTTTCCACCTTCATTATCTACGTTTTCTCCCGAATCCATTTGAGGATGAGTGCTGTCCCTCTATAATATCAAATGATTACTGGCACTCTGTTCACGATATCTGTCTTCCCAATACCAACATTGATCTCAGTTCTATTAAATTCGAGGTTGGTCGATTCTCTTCTCTACTATCTCTGCACCCCACTCCCTGACGGGGAACTCCCCTACCTTCTCCCCCCATACTCCTTCCCCCTCACCCCTACCCCTTCCCGTTCCCCTTACCCTGTCCCCCATCGTCTCCTCTTCTCAGTCTATTTGCCTATGACAGTAGTCTCGTCTCTCTCTACTGCCGTACGATTGTCCTTTCAATCAATACTCATGCTACCTACTACTTTACCCTATTTACTCCTTCCCTATCCACCACATACCCCTATCACTCCACTTACCCCACTCCCTGTTTCCCCTCAACACATCTCTTAAGGTTCGTCTGACTGACGGCATTCGTGTGATGGATCTCTCAGAAACGGATAAATGGAAGTACGCATGCAAATACGGTACTAAGCGAGCTCAATTCGTATATGTTCCGTGATGAATCACTTCTCCCTATGCAAATCATTGTGCATTTCTCCCCGTCTTTTACCCTTTCCCCCAACCTCCCCCCTACCCTGTCCTCTCTTCTTCTTTTCATCTCCTCTTCTCTCGTTTTCTCTCTTCACGCGACCCTTTCTCGGTATATCAAATTTCATGAGGGAACGACGACCACTGCAAGAGAAGAAAAGAGAAAACGACGATGTTGAGTGAGATACGGGAAGGACTGGGGGAGGGAGTGATCAAGGGGAGGAAGTGGGGAAGATAGTATATAGGTAGGAGGGGGTATGGTAGAGGGATGTGGGTGGTGAGTAGGATGGGCAAGGAAAGTACAGGATTGGGGGAAAAGGTTTAGAGAAGCAGAAGAGAATAGTGATGGATCGAGGATTGAATGAGAAAGGTAATAAGGAGAGGACAGGGAAGGGGATAGAAGAGGGCGACGCAGAGAACTCACCGAGTTGCGCATGGCTCGTTGTGGCAGAGCTGACTGAATTGATGACGTCAGCTATGCCAACATCTTGCCTAGCTCGACTCGATCCAGAAGGGGAAGGGGGATAGGGGTGGAGATGAAGACGAATAGGGGAGTAGGGGAGGAGTACGAGTGGGGTAGACGGAGATAGGGGTGCAGGGTGGTTAATAGGACTGTAGGGTGGAAGGGGGAGATGAGACGGAGAGGGAAGAAGGGAATGAGTGACCGTACGAGTAGACACTTCCACTCACACTGACTACGACTCTGAGAGGGTCGAGAGGGAGGAGCATAGAGAGAGTAGGGGGAATGGAGAGAGCACAGAGAAAGAGAGATGACATGGGAGGAGAGACAAGGGGGATGGAGAGAGTGCAGACAGTTAGAGATGAGGGATAGAGCACTGCACGAGCAGAGGGACCAGAGAAGCAGAGCAGAGTATTTGCCAAGTCTTTCTCTCTTTCGCCTTTTGTTTGAATGGCGACGGTGAGACTTGGATGGACTGTCGGCATACTCCGTGGGGGACTCGTGGGGAGAGGAGAAGGGGGGAGGGAGAGAGAGGCAAAAGGGAGAGGGCTACAGAAAGAGCGACGAACTCACGATGGACAAGTAGAGAAGTTGAGTGAGTCAAAGGGTTTATTGACGAATACGATATGGGACAACTCGTAGAGGGCAAGAGGAAGAAGCGAATGACGAAATGAAATGATCGGATGAATGGAAGGGAGCGAGGGGAGAGGGGATAGAGCAGTGGAATGGTTGAGATTGGAAGATGGCACATAGGTACATAGACCACGAGAGGGTCTATGAAGGGAGGGCTTATATCGAATCGTTTTGCTTCTTCTGATGAGAATACAGAAGGAGACCTATGTCACGGTGACCATTCTCCACTGCGATCGAAAGGGCTGTTGATGAGTCCTGAAGGGGAAGATAGGGAGTTGGGGAGGAGGGGGAGGGGAGTCTCAGAAGAGGGGACATAGGGACATACACAGTCTGCGAGAGAGGCGTCGATGGTCGGCTGGGAGAGGAGAAGTTGCACGAGAGCCTTATGGCCGTGTTCCGCTGCACACATCAACGCCGTTGACCCTTCCTCGTCCTTCAATCTCCCCTCTTCTCTCCCCTTCCCCCTTCTCCCCTCTTCTCTCCCCTTCCCCCTTCCATCCCATCCTTCACCTGCACATTCACATCAGCTCCACACTCAATAAGCAGTCTCGCAGTCTCGATCTTCCCATGAGACACAGCCAACATGAGAGCAGTCTGTCCGTGGGGAGAAGCACGGGCATTGACGTCGCCCGATCGGAAGAGTCTGTAGGGACAAGGGAAAGATGGGGAGAGTTGAGAGGCCTGACCTGTGGATGATACTGGAGTGAGCTGCATCCTTGAGGTTGACTAGAGCAGCCAGCATGAGAGACGAGTAACCCGCGCGGTTGGGAGTGTCCACCTCAACATGATTACTCTGGTCAGTCAGTTGTTTTGATTCATAAACCTTCCTCGTCCGATATTAGGAACGATCTACTGACGGATTCAAGTAATCCACTATGCCTAGAACTGTGACACTAACTGCAGCTCCGTAATCGAGAAGAAGAGCAACGACAGCGAGATTGGCATGAGACACAGCATAGTGGAGGGCAGTGTTGGCCTGAATGGAAGGGGTCAAGGGGGAGGCAGCTTAGTCAGTCAATGATCTCACGTTAGCGTCGTCCATATTGATGATGAAATCGTGCAGGTTGTCGCTCTGTTCCTTCATACACTCGATGAAGCCGCGAACCCTCAACAGATCAATCGTAGGCTATTCAACAGGCTCCCCTTACTTCTCAGCCTTAGACGTTCTCCTCGCGGCAGTCTTGAGCCATTCGTGTTGAACCAGCTTCATTGCCCATTCCTATACCCATACATCAATACCATCCTTCATAACATCCACTCACAACTGCTTCTTGTTTCTGCTTAGCTCCAGTAGCATGTCTATCGAGTGTCTTTATAGCATCAATCAGTGGTTCAGAGGGCTGAATATCCTTTCCTTCCCTTCGTCTCTTTTCCTTCTTCCCTTACCTCGAACACCACATCATCTTCCAGTTCATTCGTCTCATACGACCCTTCTGACCCATCCGAGTCCGAATCAGAGTCTTCCACTCTGTAAGAGAACAAGCTAGCTCTAGTGTCTCGTTGATCTTTACTCCCCTCGCTCTCCTCCCTTTTACCTCTCTCTTCTCTCCCCCCTTTACCTCTCTTCTCTCCTTCTCCGTCTCCCCTTCCCTACTCTCGTTCGTCAGTTAGTTTGACCTAGCAAACAAGGGTTGTATCCCGTCGCTGTCTCTTCTCACCCTCTTCGTTGTTTGAATAGGAATACGGCAGTCCCGTCTTGCCTTCCTTGCCTAGTCCTCTCTTCCCTCCTTCCCCTATCTCCTCCCCACTCACTCGTCTTCCACTACAGTTGCCACCGTCGTAGTAGTGTTGTTGCTCGCTCCGGGCCACGAGGAAAGAGATCGCAGTTCGGACCTCAAGGAGTTCCTTATTCTAAGTGGAGCAACAGTTGATAAGACGAACTGTGTTTGCCTTAAGCCGAATCCCGTCGCCCTCCCTCGCTAACCTTAGTGGAGTGAGTCTATCGACAGCTTCTTCCCTCTCGTCTTCAGTCTCTGCCTTCACCGTCGAATCGGCCGCATATCTCAAATATCTATTTAACTTTACTGATCATAGAGATTTATATTTTTAAATTTATCATGACACTAACCATAAAATGTAGAGGACGTTCAAAACATTTAGCCTGACGGACTCACTTAGTGTATTTTGGCCTTGGTATTCTCGCTTCCCTCGGTTCGGGAATCTTCGATGGGGGCTTGTCAACGATCTGCAATAAGATATGTAACGAAGAAAGACAAAGTATCTAACCTTTTTGAGGGCGAGCTTTCCTTTGAGAGCTTCGGAAGGCTTCTCCGATGGACCGTTTGAACAACTCGTCTCAACGCCTTTCTGAAAAGTATGCCAACAATGAGCGAAAGTTTTCTAACGCATGAGACCACCTGAAAATTTTAATAGCAGCCTCGACAACCACTCCTAAAATTATCCAATATCTTATACCTAGGAGGCGGATTTTTTATGGAGTATAATCCCCTAGCGAGATAGGAAACGCTTTGTCAGTTTAGTTTCCCATCAGCTCATGGTAATCGGTGCTTCTGAAGCAGTCCTACCTCGTCCTCATTAGACCCCGTTGACTTCTCCCTCAACGACCGAAATAGTCCTCCTCGAATGAAAGCTTTCGGTTCCTGTGACACCAGCAACTTCTTCAAAGCTTCCGCCTGAAATTGGAAATAAAAAAGGCAAAAAATTAACACAAAAGAATATATTAACATAAGACGAATAATGCGAACATTCAAAAGTTATAGCAATACAGTACTCACTATGATAATCATTTCGGGAATCGTGTCATTCGAAAGCTACCGTACTTTTTCTTCTCCGATGGGTTTGGGTGTTTCATCCTTGTGTGTGTCGTCTTCTTCAGTCTTCTCACTTTCTCCCCGTCCCTCATCCTCTTCCACTTCCACTTCATCGATCATCTCATAGTCAGGAGGGGGATCGCTGTTCTGCATTCAAACTATTTATATCTACAATTATTGCATCAAGAACCGCATTGTTTTCTACGGAATTTTAAATGTCTTACTAAATTTTTAGTTTTTTTTTTCTTATGCGTTCCTACATCTGGTAACTTGCTAATTACATGCGAGAGCTGCGATATGATTCAAAATAAATATGAACTTACTGGTGAAGCTAATGGACTGTTCGAAGTTGATTCTTCTTTCGCATCTCCTGTTATTGTCCACGAATTGTCCATTTGACTATCTACAAATGCTCGTTCGTTATTCAGAGGCATAGCTGTATCTCATCAAATGGATATAAGCAAGAATAAGTAAACTATGCATTCTGTTCACAATAGAAGCTATGCACTGAAGGGAAGGGAAGAGTATGAATGGGGAAGAGTAAGACGCGAGTCAAATAGAGAGTGTACGGTAGCAAGAGATAAGGGTGAGAGGAGTGACCTGTCTGTGTACTGTTGTCTTCGAGGGGAAGAAGATCGATTGCATCTGATGCACGGTCCACTGTATCGCGAGGCTTAATTCATTATTATCTATTGGCAGCTTAGGCTTCCTTTTATCCCAGAATAGCTACAGAAAGAAAACCACGAAAGCCTCTCTTGAGAATGCGAAGCGAGGGGGATGGAGTAATTTCCTTGAAATCAGTAAAAAAAATTTTGAAAACAAGCCTGAAATCAGTAAAAAAATTCAACACGCTTGAAATTAGTTTAAAAATGTGGAGATGGCGCATTTTATAGCTGCTTACCATAGGAGTGTGAATGGGACTGGTTCCTTTATCGTGTAGTATCCTTCTGGCAGTCTGTATCCCTTTCTCCTCCCTCTCAACCCTCTCCATATCTGTCACTATTCCCTCGTCTTTCCACTCTCTTCTCTCCATTTCTGTTCCTTCGTCAACCGTACGATGTTCTAAATATTTAAATAAAAAATTACACCTTTATAAATATAACCAAATTTTAAAATCTTAAAATTAGGATGTATGGTTTAACGAAAATATCTCTCCAGTCGCCTCATTCCTATTTCCAACGAGGGAGCGAAGCGGTATGAAGAGAGTGCAGACAAAGTATGAGTGAGTTTACTGGCGTAACTTTTCCGGCAATAATATGTGCGGTATAATAATACTTATCGTGAATAACACACAACCTTATGCACTTACTGTGAGTAATAGTGGAAGCATCGTTGAGAGCAAGAGGGGCAGTCTGTAGAGAAACTTCGCTTGTCTCCTTCGTAGATAACGCGATACTGTAAGGAATTCTTGTTCATTCATTTATTCATTCATACAGTACGTTCAAATGTCTACAAGGCCTTTCCTTTCTGTATAGTGTCATATTACTCATCGAATATTGCTTGATCATAAACGATTTTGTGAGAAATCCATCGCCAGATATAAGATTTTAACAACATAGCTTTTACAATTTCGGTTAGTGTGCACACATGGGTACACACTCAGATTGATACAGTCTAAAGGAAGATGGAATAACACAAAAAAGCTGACCTTCTGTTCAATTCCTCGACCATTGTCTTCAATTGGACACAACCAAGACACGGTTTAGTTGGGGTGGAAGGACCAGTCCAAGATGAGGCATCAGATGTCTCCTTACGAGGGGGAAGAATGGGAGGGGAGGGAGAATGACGGGAAGGACGGGAAGAGGGAGGGATACGAGAGATGGAAGGAGGATTGGACGGACGAGAAAAGGGAGGAACGGAATCAGGGGTGGGGAGTTGGGAGGGGACGATCTGTCTCTGAACTCATCGCATACATCTCATCACATCTCATGTATTCATCTTGCAAAAGACTTTGAAACACAACCCTCTAACTATTACATTTTTCATCTCCCTTTTGGCAGTAAACTAGATTTTACAGAAATGCATGAATACATGGGTATTAGTTAGGTGTTTTCTGTACTTATGGTAAACTGACCCTTGGCATCTTTGGACTGCAC
The DNA here is from genome assembly GCA_900490955.1 of Micoletzkya japonica. NCBI lineage: Eukaryota > Metazoa > Nematoda > Chromadorea > Rhabditida > Diplogasteridae > Micoletzkya > Micoletzkya japonica. Next base: position 83,229 of record LS816628.1, read on the forward strand.
GAGAAATATCGGATTCCGTTAGAGGGAAGAGTCGCCGGTTGTCGACTTCTTCGTGTTGATTCAAGGTCGAAGATTGACGAAGACAACTCTTCGCTTACTCAATATTACGGTATTTAGCCATTCAATGGTCATTCATTTCTTGTGATTCCTTTGCAGAGGAACTTTTGAATAAAACACTTCTTATAGATATTCACCTCGGTTATTGTTTAGGAAAGGGGATGGCGATGGAGTAATCTGACGACGGTTCCAATCACATGACCAATCCTCAATATTTTGCTTATTTTCCGTTTTTTTTTCAACAGCTACCCTCCATTATATATTGTCCATGCCATTTTGTCATGCATTTTACGGTATTAAATGGTCCCACAACCCACTTTTTAGCAATAGTCACTCTTTGCGTCATCAGAGCACCCTGATTCTGAATCAGGCATTCTCATTTTTTTTGATTTTACGTTTGAGCCTCACTATCGCGCGTATAACAACCGATCTTGGAGCGAGAGACCGTGCAAAGTGAGGAGAGCGCAGAGAATGAAACAATCTAAACCCCAATTAGCATACACATGCCTTTCGCGATCCTTTAAAGGGCCCCTCTGAGGACTTTCTAACCCCTTGGTTTCTTTGTTTCATCTGAAAGAGCGCTGTCGAAAACCTACAATCCTACATTTGCATCTTTTTCCCGCCAATCCTCGCTGTTTAAATGAGGAGAACAGTTGTATGCAAAGTTACATTGCTCTTCAGGGACCGCGCGAATACGAATGTCATTTTGCGAATACTAT
>LS816628.1:88096-109915 GCA_900490955.1 Micoletzkya japonica
GGGGGGGGGGGTGATTGAGACACGGCCTTGTCTCGCGGGACACCAACTCTCACTTTCTACTCCCGAGTAAACCCGCACCGAATATGTTTTATCCAGGGTGCATAAGCAGTCGCTCACCTCATAAGACTCATGGCTGGACTGTCCCTCGGACCTCTTCTCTCGTTTCTCATCTCATCTCTCCTTCCCCCTCTTCGCCCTGAGGCTACCTGCAACCTTCCCTATCATACCCTCTGGCTACCGCTCCCTCTCCCCCCACTCCCCTATACCCCCGAACCCCGTCGCACCTCTTGAGCAAAAGTGACGAAGTCGAGATCGATGTGAAATCCATGGGGACAACAGGTACATCGAAGGGAGTTCATAGTGGAGAGGAGTGTTGAGTAGAGATAAGGTAGTGACCATCCATTGATTGATCTCTCTCCCCTCCCCTCCCCTTCCCTCTAACTCCTCCCCCTAGGGATCCTATTGACCCCGCCCCTCTCCTGTCTCTCTTCTCCTCTCCGTCTCTATCACTTTATCAGTACGTAACACAACAAATAGCGTAACAATCAAGTATAACAACAAACAAAGAGGTATAATCGTCCCTCAAATCCGTCGTTTCTTCTTCTTCTCTTTAGCCTCTTCTGCTCCCTCATCTCCACTCTCAGCCATGAATACGGTATCATCATCGTCTCCCGTAATATGATCACTCTTAACCTCGATCGCCTCTCGCTTCCTCTTCTTATCCTTCTTCTTCTCTCCTAAAGCATTCCCTTTCCGTAAACAACAACCCGGCACGGTTATGTTTCAGCCACAGGCGTATGTTAAGGAGAGAGTTGCATTCTACTATACGAAGGTATACGAACACTGATACAAAAAGGAGAAGAATATATGTTTGACGCCACCAAATACCATAACTACTGTGTCCATCACCACGAACCTTTCTCGTTTCTCTTCACAATCCTCTCCTCTTCCTTTTCCTCTTCTTCTTCGTTTCCATTCTCAAGTTTAGCATTGCAATCCTTCCTCAGATGCATCTTCGATCCACATAAGTCACACGACCCTCCTTAAAGGGCACCTGTTCATCTCTCCCCCTTCCTCCTACCTCCTAACCCCCCCCCCCCCTCGTAACCCTCACAACCATAACCCCTCTTGTCTCCGCTATTACACCGTCCTTATATTGTTCATATCACAATCTATTCCCATTGACACCTGTCCTTAATCTTTTCTTCTTCGCTTCTCAATGTGAACTGATTTGTCTCTCGGAGGGGAAAGTGAGAGGGAAGGGAAAGAAGGGATGGGAAGGGGGATTGGGAGGGCGACGATAAGAGGGGAAAGGGGAAATAAAAGGGGAATGAGAGGGACTGGAATGGGAGGGTGCATGACATAACGGGAATACAGACCAATTGGGGTACGGGAGATAAGAAGAGCAATGAGGCTACGGGCACTGCACAATATCTATGCAATTATTGCTCTTACGCTTGTAAACTACTGATTGTCAGCAGACAACTATCTGTAGTAAAACGAGCAATTGTTACTGTTCATTACTCGAAATGGAAAAAAAAATAAAAAAAGGATAATTCTTTTAATAAATCCTACCTATGCTACGCTTGTGTCAGAGATGCAACTAGAAAAATCCTGAAATATATGGCATGCCAGAATCTACGTTAAAGACTGTTACTTGACAATAAGCTTGATAATAAAATCCCAAAATAAAGCATTGAATTGAATATACCGTACCATTTATGTATATTCCATGTTCATTCTGACTGCATTCCTTCGAAAGATGTCCTTTCGCCTTGCAAATGAAACATGTTGCATGTGGAAATCCTAAAAGTGGCTGTTATCCTTATCAAATGACGTGTCGCACTGCACACTCATTACGTCTTATAATGGTAACTCTTGGCTGTTTGCAGGTTTATTGGGTCAGTCTACGAATGATCACTAACTATTATGGTGCGAAGCATAAAATACAGTGAGAATAAATAATAAATAATTGCCTCGTAAAGAGGATAACCTCACCTAACCTTTAACTTTGAGTTTCTTCGGACATCTGTAGATAGCATGTTCAGATGATCCACACTTGAAGCAGATTCCCGTACCTTAATGAGATGTCTCATATTGCCAATCATTTTGCTCGTCTAAATACTTTTCTCCGTATCTGATAGATCAATACGCTATGAGATATGGACACACTTCCAGAAAACAATAACATGCCATTTTACGCCTTTTGAAGACTAAGTTTCATTAGTATTCACATACCTCCTATTACTCGTACGAATCGTATAGTACATTTAAAATTGAAAGAGATATAAGGTTGCGAGTCTAGACTACTCTGTTCCGTCAGTCAAATACATGTTGATTGTCAGTTGCAAAGCGAACTATAAACCAAAAGAGACAGAAAGCTAAAAATGGGAACCTTCGTCGACTTTCTTCTCTTTATCAGGGCAATCAGCGAATACGTGACCTTTTTGACGGCAATGGAAACACTCCAGATTCACTCTAAATATATTTACTTTTCTTAGGCTTTTGAATTACAGAGAACCTTCTTTCAGTTTTTAAGAACACCCTAGATGAATAAAAATGAAAAATAAAATGGAATATGTTACGAGAGAAACAAAAAGAAGAAAAGATTACGGTAGGAACTGTTGTCTCCTGAGCATTCTTCTGTGTTCTCTTCTTTTCCAGTGTGCAATTACCACTCCCACTTCTTTATACGACAGTTTTCCACTTTCTCGCATCCTATTCAGCTTTTCCTAAGCATGAAAATTTATTCACGGTACTGTAGGTAAGGTAAGTAATCTACCGTAACCTAACAAGTCAACAACACTACCTTCACTTCCTCTAGAGTTCCGTCCATCTGAGAAAGTTCTTCCAGATTAATCGATCCGTCCTTGTTGGTCTTCTTCTGTAAACTTTTGCAATATATTAATACAAATTATTTTTTGACAAGAAACATGAGCAGTTTTGACTCCCGAACTACGAACGATATGCATATGGATGTTCAAACCAATAGATCAACTACCCATACATGGGATAGTGTTGTCCGAACATTTCTGTAGGCATCCTTACGTAATTAGAGAAAAGCAAACGCAGCATCCTAACGAGTGTTTTAGGATTTCTAGCATTCTTCAGTGCACGCGCCCATCCTAACGTGCGATAGGACAATCGCGCCCATGTATGCAACTACCTCACTCATTCAAATCTTAGAAGCTGCTAAAAGATGGACCTACATATGGGGTCAGTACTTGTTTGTGTAAAAGTGAAGGAAAAAAGCAAAACCTTAGTATTTCTCCATTCGTTACTTCTCTTCTTCCACTCATCACACGATTCGTTTCGCAACTTCTTGTTTATCCTTCAAAATCCAATTTTTAAAAGCTTTTTTTTTGTTTTACACAGCGTGTTCAAGCACCTTGGAGGTGACTGATGCGTGAGAGCCGTAAACATATTTTTCTTACCGTAGATTCAAAAAATTGCATGCTAATGAAGCAGTCTCTCTTGTCATGGCTACTTTGCATAGGAATTAGACCAATCAATGGTCATTTGCATAGGGAATTTGGCAAAATGCCATGAGACCTATCAGACAGGTAGACAAGCTGTGTTTTATAAATACGTTAGAGGTAGAATATCATATATTGAAGCTACGTTAGAAGTAGAATATCATATATTGAAGCAATATATACTACATAGATTTTCCATCTGAGCCATTCAGATGGGCGACCACATGCCATATGGGTCAAGCCGGGTTACGGTAATGAGTTATCTTCAATACTTACAGTACCTCTTAGTGAGCAACAACTTCTTCATCCATCTCCGTAGATGCATTTCGTTGTTGAAGCGCCGAAGATGAGGAAGGACTTCGTCCAGAGTAGTGAACACAGTCTTACCTTGAACGAACGAAATCATAGAATTGATGAAAAGAACATACCAGATTCCGGATCTTCCTCTATGAGCTCCTTCACTTTCTTCAACTTTTTCGGCGACGATTCAGAAGATTCAACTGACTTCTTTTTCTTCTTCATCGTTGGTATATCATCCTTCGTACTCTGCATACTTTCTTATTCAACAACCCCAGAAACAACAGAAACAAAGAAACTCACTGTTGATTCCGCATTGAATGCGACGTCCTCAGACGTGGCCTCAGTCTGCAAACTATATGTGAGGCGTAATACATAAAAAAAATAAAAGTTAAAACATCTATCCAACGATTATAATAAATACCTGAACAATATCGGCTTTCTTTTTCGGGGTCTTCTTCATTTTCTTCAATTTAACTTCAATGTCTGCAGTCATCTGAAAATGGAACAATAACTGACGAACATATGAATAACGCATAAATATGAATAATAGCAAGTTTTTCAAACCCCGGTTAAAACATGAAATTTCATATAAAATCTGTGAATTCCCAGAGTTATAGCCGCTGTTTAGTTAAAATTATTATCCGGAGAAAAGCGAAATTTTTCCACTGCTATTCGTCATTAATGGTTAAGACTGGCCTTAAAAAATGTTTTTAACTTTTCCGTAATTTTGTTGTTATCGATAACGTTATCTCGTTTTTCTTCGTCATATTACTTGTTTAAGGTCTCATAATGCACCAGTATAACTGAAATGTCGTTGTCCAACAGAGGAGAGGAGCTCCGCTTCGAGGGATGCAATTTTTTCCGACTTCGAATCGCGTATTCTCTGCTCAGCGGGCGTCCGATTGTCATTGATCATATTCGTTCTGAATCTGCTGTTCCTGGTCTAAGAGGTTAGCTGACTTTTTTCATAGGCATATCCAGAATGTGTTATTCAGAACATGAAACTGTATTACTCGACCTGATCGCCAGCATAACGAACGGAACAAGATCCGAAATCAACCGAACTGGTTTGTTATTTTATTTTTATGGTATTATAGGCATGTATATTTCTACTTATATCGCACCCGAACGGAACCCCACTTTGGTACGGTGTTAAACCGTACTAAAGTGTCTTTTGAGATTTTAACGTTACGAAACTTTGTCAGAAACAAGCATCCCCTACAACTCATCCACAAGCTTAGTTTCCTATCCTATTAGAAATAATCGCCCATTCTCATGGTGTGATAAGGGGGTTGTGGTAGTCCGGATTGGCAGGTCACTAATTTCCCTTAAAGGTACTCGTATTCGCTTTGTTCCTGGAGTTGTCCTTGGAGGGGAAGCTTCTATCGACTGTGGAACTACTCGTTGTATATCGTACTTCATCGAATTGCTGCTTCTCATCTCTCCCTTCTGCAAGAAACCTCTACGAATTACTTTATCAGGTAGGTTGACTGGAATGGGTGCATGTGATACTGTACGTTAAAGGAGTAACGAATGCTCCCGGTGAGATATCAGTCGATGCCATTCGTCTCGCCTGCTTCCCCATTTACACCAAATTCGTGCTGAACGATGAGAATCTCCATCTCAAGGTATTTATTGACGAATGATTATAACTTAGTTTGAAATGTGTAACCATTTGATAGATTCCTCTTAAAGGTGATCAATCGCGGAGTTATGCCGGAAGGTGGAGGGAAGGTCAGACTCACGTGTCCCATCGTCAAGACCTTAAGACCTGTACAGGTTCTAGTTTTTATTTTAATTATCTCGAATGTTTTATTTTCAGCAACATAAAGTGGGAAAAGTGTGCAAGATACGAGGAACGGCCTGGGTTACAAAGGTGCATCGTTTTTGTTATAGAAAACTGTGAAATAGTTTATTTAGGATTGTTGTTTCGCTAATGTTTGATAGTCTTTGTCTATAAATTGTTGGTGATCGAGAGACTGTAATATACCGTACCCAGGTGTCTCCATCCCTTGCCCATCGTCTAATCGACGGAGCTAAGACGACTCTTGGAGGGTACATATCCGATGTATTCATCACCGTCGACCAGAGGAAAGGAGTCGCCGGTGGAAAGTGAGCAAATACTTGCTGTTTTCTCTTCATTCTAGAGACTTTGTATTAGCACTTTCCTTCCTGATGGTATGCTCTATTTAGTTCTCCGGGATACGGTATCACGTTGTGGGCGGAGACTACGGAGGGAGTAGTGTACATCGGAGAAGGAATGAGTAGTCCAAGAGGGAGTGACGTCACTCCCAGGATACCCGAAGATGTTGGAAAAGAAGCTGCTATTCAACTACTCAACAGCATTTATTCGGTTTGCTCTTTTTCATTGTTTGGTCGTGCAGTCATTGTGATTAAAGTAAGAGAGCTTTTTTGAGGGAGGATGCAGTGATCGAAGTGCTCAAGTCATCGCGGCTACATTCATGGCTCTCGGGGAAAAGGATGCTAATCGCTACCTCTTCGGTCCTCTTCCTTTATATACGTGAGTTGGTCTATTATGCTGTTTGATGTATATCAAGTTGCGTGCCCATTTAGTGTTGCGACCCTTCGACATCTGGATTCGTTCTTTGGGATGGTATTCAAGTTGGACGATTGGAATGAGAAGTTGATGTTGGAGAGGAAGAAGGAAGGAGGGGAGGGGGACAACGAGGAGAAGGAATTACGGTTGGGGAGTAGTCAAAAGGTGGGTGGGGATAGACTTCTGCAAGTGACCCAAGAACAAATCATGTAAAGTGCTTTCACCTCTCTTCATTCTTACCTCCTGTCTCGGTACATTCCTGTACTTTGATGACCCAATAATGACCCAATTATAGTTCATTTGTCGAACACTAGGTGGGGACCATATTGGGCACGTGGTTACTGTTACACAGGGTGCAAAGAACCGCCCCGGACTACGAATAACTAATACTCATTTACAGGTTCTCATTACGGGAATCGGAATCGGCTACTCAAATCTGAACAAACTTGTTCTCTAGATTGCCAATTATTATCTTCGTTCACTCACTTCATTGTTACCTTTATGTTGTTGTTTCCGGATTAAAGCTATAACCATTAACATCATTTTAAAAATGGTATGTGAATGTACCAGTTCGCGACTGGATCGATACCTCTTCTTCCCCTGTTTACCCTATTACCGTATCCCACAAGGGATGTCTCTATCCCTGGATGGAGTGTGGTTGTCATGGGTGACCCCCTCCACCTCCTCTTCCTCCCCTCCCCCTTCATCTCCCAACTTCTCTTCCCTCCAATGGAACTTTCTCCGTCTCGTCTCTGATCTAACCCTTCGAGAAGAAGAATTGGATGTGAAGGACCCCCTGTCCCCCTGTATACACTTCCAATTGACGAATGGAGAGTACTGGCTTCGATTGAGTTTGGAAGGAGAAGAGACCCAACCGAGGGTAGAGGGGGCGTTTATTGGAGGGTTCGAGTATGAATGGACTGAGGGGAAAACTCTAATTGGATTAGTCGAGGAGTACAGGGAATATACGAGTAGATTGGATGATACGATTGGTAGGAGAAGGGAAGTTGACCATAGGGAAGGGAACTGTTAAGGACATGTAGGGGCTATCAACACGGAGAATCTGAGTTTGGAGGGATACGATCTAAATGAGGAAGATGACGACAACGAGGAAGTCTGTTTGAGAGTGCGGATTACGGTAGATATGGTTGGAGAGGTGAGCATACTGTAAATAAGTGTTTGGAGGGGTACTGTAGATGAGGAGAGATAGGGTTTGTAGCACGTGAATAGGTGGTTCTCCTCGTGGCTATCGACGATCCCCTCTCGTATCCGCGTTCTCTTCAAATCATTCATGCGCCCCATTTACTCTCCGAGGTCAAGGTTAATGTAGGATTAATTTGCGGGGAAGGAGAGGTTACTGTAGACCGAATCCTGGACCGTCGGTGATCCCCTTGTTGCTAATCTCGAAGCGATTTTCGAGGATATGGTAATGAGGATGCAAGTGGAGAAATCGATGAGGGAAGAGGAGGAGAGGGAACGAGATCTATGATGTACTATGACTCTCTTCATTCTTATGTTTTATCGATTGCTTTATCCTTATTACCGTTCCCTTTTCAGATGTCGATTCCGTGTACAAAGATTGTGAGTAAAGTGAATGCGGAGGGACAGGAGATTCACTCGATTCCTTGTTCAACTACTTATACGGGACCCGCGAATGTCCACAAGTGAGCGTCTTCATTCATGGAGTAAAATAACTAGTAGGTTAAGAGAGTCAAACAGGTCACTCAATCCGATTAGCTATTATATCCTCCCTTTCGTTTGGGCATTCTCTCTTCGTGTCTGGTCAGGGAAAGAAAGTGTAGTTTGTAGTTACTTCATTCACGAGAAGAGTGGTGATTCTGGAGATGAGAAGAGTTGTATTCGAGGAAGGAAACTGGAAGGAGCTCCTCTTCAACTCCCCTCTTCCTTCCAAGTATCACTGCTCGTCGACAAAAACAACGGTTACTTTTTCTTTGCGCTTTCGGGTTAAAAATGAAAACAGTGAACACAAGATCAATCTAGGAATACGTGGGCAACGTTCCCAATCTTATTTAAAAAGGGCCTACCTTTGTATATCATCGTGAATTATCAAGCCTACTAATTAAAAATGTCTACCAAAATCTTGCCTGCGACAGTACAATTCTAACAATATTTGGGTCTACCACTTATGAACACGGTATTGCACCGATTACAGTATCTCTCAGGGACGAAGGAGGTGGAGAGTGCGAAGTGTCGAGTGATGCAATGGGAGCACGACCGTCCCCCCTCCCACTCCTCCCTCTCCCTCGCTCTCTCCCTTCTCCCTATTGCTACTGCTCTCGCCGCCCCCTCCAATCAATAACTACCGTACCCTCACTTACTACTCTCACTTATTCCACTCCTCTACCGTATTTCCTCAATACATTTCATACATTCCTGACATATCTTGATCTCGTTGTCATTTCCTTGTGTTAAATAAACATTTGTAACATACAGTACTCACTGTGTGGTAAGGTGTTCATGGCACCAATACTACCTCTTATGCCTAATCCTATATGTGATCTCAATTCAGTCAATGTTCAGGAATGCGGGACTCGAGTACACGGTTATTACTCGTTGCAAGTCTTCTTATTACCGTATCCCTCGCAGACCCCATTTCTATCGCTTTCGGGACGATAGCTGCACTGGGAGGAGGAGCATTTTATGCCTTTCGGTTAGTCATGCAATAGAACGGAGAATTAGAGGTAGTACTGTAGTTTGGTTATTGGTGTTTAATAAGGAAGCGTATTGAGGAACGAAGTAAAGTGCAAGCTGTATGAGTGCTGTAGGCCACCCTATGTACAACCACACTTTGAGAGTGAGTTGCCTCCCTTCTCAACTCGTTTATTATCGAAGGGATAGATGGTTAGCCTATCTATGCACAATGAGACTCTTTTCGCAGATATGACAGCGGAGTTGTCTGAATTAGTGTATGGACAACACCTTGTGCAAGAGACACTCATCCCCGCTCTCAAGTTGGTTCACTCTTGTTACATTCTTCCCCTCAATATATCAAGGTGTTAGCGATGTTTGGACCCATTTTGAATCATTTTCAACTTTGTGATTTGTCACAGATCCCACTTCCAACACCAACCTGCGAAACCCCTTGTACTCTCCTTTCACGGAGTCACAGGTTCAGGGAAGAACCACGTATCGAGGATTATCGTCAAGAACCTTATGCAGTCAGTCTCTCTTCATTATCAACTATAGTGGAATAAAAATATCCGTCAGTTTATTGTTCCGAATATGTGGCGAGAGAGTGTGCAAAAGTGGGAGAATTAGACTCATTTTGGAAACAAAGAAACTGACAGACCGGTTTATTCTACCATATATGGGACATATAAATATATATCCTATTGTCCTCTTTTGTATACTGTATGATGAAGTAGGATGAGCTGAGGTTGTGTGTCGTAGGAAGGGGATGCGTAGTTCGTTCGTGCATCACATAGTAGCCACTGCTGATTTCCCCGATAAGAGCCGCGTCCAAGTCTACCAGGTTAGTCGCCTTTTCCGTTCTATTGCCGCATTACACATACTACAACGAAATTTCATCAAATGAAATCCAAATGTTTTAGCTGGAACTACAAAAGCGACTGATACAATCAGTCTCGGAATGCGAACGGTCCATTTTCATATTTGACGAGGTGAATATTTGGGTGTTAGGGTTAGAGGTTAGAGGAAACGAATTGTGAAGCGAAAGAGATTACTGTAGGTAGATAAGTTACCCGAATCACTACTTGGAGCGATCAAGCCGTTTCTCGATTACTACGATAGAGTGGGCGGAGTCGACTTTCGTAATTCCATCTTCATCTTTTTGAGGTATACAATCTTGTCTGAATAGTGTATCAGATGGATTTGATCAATTTCGCGATTTTAGAGAGCTAACCATACACTTACCACAATGTTGTGAATCAAAGCAACTGATGAATTCTAGTGGAAGGAATAAGATTACAGTAATTACAGTAATGCGGGGGGAGAGGCGATATCTCGTGCAGCAATCGATCACAGAGCAGCGGGACTGCCGAGGAGTAAACTGAAGGTGGCGGCTCTCGAGAGGATTGGTAAGGGTTACTGTACTTTTGGAAGATGAAAGATGTGTACAGGTTGTTAGTGTTTGCACACATATTTCGCGGAGATGGCTGTAAGTAAATACGAGAGTTTGCCTGATTGCTATCCATATTGATGTATCAATGAGCACAGAATACGTAATTATATGGTACTTGCAGTTTCTGCGCATGTGTACAATACAGAAGGGGGGCTGAAGATGAGTGAATTGATATCGAATCATCTGATCGACCATTTCATTCCCTTCCTCCCGCTAGAAGTTGAACACGTCAAAAGGTTCGTGTTCCTTCCTTCCTCTTTCACTCTCCTCATCTTATTAAGATGCATCCAATTTTATTTGAATTCCCGCCACGCCAATGCGGGAGAGGACAAGGATTTGGTACAGGAAGTTCTCTCTTCTCTGCAGTTCTACCCCTCTTCCGATCCTGTATTCTCCGCGTCTGGTGAGAGTTGTTATGTATTACATCTTCATAGGTTCTAACTATTATACATGATGGTAGTCTAGTTCGTATCTTGTAGGATGTAAGAGAGTGCAACAGAAGGCTGACGTAGCCTTGTACAATCGAAGGAAAGCAAGTCATCAATTGGAAGGGAAGGGAAGGGAACACGATGAGATATGAGAGTTGTGAGAGGGAAGACGGCTGAGAAGGGGAAAGGACTCGGAATGCATACGAATTTTGCTAATACTCACTGCTCACCTCAGCCTTTCTCCTTATTTGAATCCCCACAAAATTGCCGAAGTCTCCGTATATATCTGCTAACTGGTAGTGACTAATACGAGTCTACCGTATACCGTAGTAAGCATAGTGTCAACGAGTAGTCAGTTGAGTCATTAGATGAACTCGTGATTACCCGATGAAGTAGTTATCTTACATGTACATATTACTATTGTTGTTGTCTTTCGTTGTACTGTACCTTTCCCTATTCTCATTCATATGCTAATGCACACCTCCCTCAGGCTTTACACTACCTTGTATTAAGTGAACGGGAAAATGAAGTCATTAACTCAAACTTGGATTACTGTATTTGACGGGTCTGTGTCCCGAAAGGAATACTTTGAGTACGGTACTAATCTTGTATACTATTGTTGCAGAGAATGGGAAAGGATGGAGAGGAAGAGGGACCCTCGGGGGAAGGTATTAAGGAGACTCGAGTGAAGAGGGAGAAGAGGACTGTCGTTGATGTGAAAAGGAAGATGGGCAAGGCACCGGGGGATAAGGTGAGCGAAGTTTGCTACGATTAAGACGGTAGTACTGCAATAGTAGTACTGCATTCAACTAAGATGGACTTAAGCAGTTGATGAGTTGTAGGTGGAACGAGCGAACAGTGGAAAGGCTATGAAGATGAAGAAAGCTGCGGTGAGTGAAAGGAGAGTGGGGGGTGGTGCAGTGGGTGAAGGGAGCAGGACGACGAATACTAATTGGTTAAGGCTAAACGAGAACGGCAAAAGGAACGAGCGAAGTTGAGGGAGAAGTTGGGAGAAGCTGCGGTGCCAAAAGAGGTGGGGAGAAAGAGGGAGGGAGGAGGGAGTACTGTAAGAGAGACGGAGGGAGGGGAATACGGTAATTACAGATACCTCGGACTATCGAGAATACGAGGGAATACGATATGACTACGGTGACTGAGGCTGATGAAGAGGTTGGTTAGGAGGGATACGGTACATGTGTGGAGGGGTACTGTAGAATATGAATAACGGGAATGATTGGAGGTGGAACATGATGAGGACAACGATGAATTCGCTTCGTATTACTCGAAGGAAACGACGCCACGAGTACTCATCACTATGTCACCGTATGCGAGAGTGGTTAGTTTGACAATGACATATGACAAGTGACAGTGACTGTGGGACTGACATGGGAAGATAAGGGAAGAGTTGCAGAAGACATGGAAGTTATGCTATGAACTGCAGAAGTGCATACCAAGAGCAGAGATATTCTCAAGAAAGGGAGTTCCATTGAAGAAGGTGAGGAGTAGAGTAGAGGATACGAAAAAATACTTTTGACGGTTATGTTTCACGATCAATTCATAATGAATCTTTGCCTTACTAAGTTCGGATGGGCGAAACATAACCATCAAAAGTACAAGATTCGTATCCTCTAGTGAGGAGAGAGATGAGAAGGGGTGAAACATATCTGAAGAGGGAAAGGGAGGTGGAGGAGGTAATGAGTGGGTTGAGGTGGTGAAGCAAGCTAAGGAGAAGGAATACACCGACCTCATTGTCATCCACGAGAATAACCGAGTGCCTAGTGAGTCTGTTTTACTTTTTGCTGTCATCAATCACTTGGAACTATAAAATTGTTCATAGACAGCATGAAGAGCTTATATAATAGGCTTGAAAGATATTTCGATAAATGGATGGTTTAGATGGAATCGTGATCTGTCACTTGCCAGAGGGGCCAACTGCCTTCTTCAAGATCAACAATCTGACGTTTACGAAGGATCTGAAGAGGAAAGGAGACTCGACTGACCATTTCCCCGAAGTTGTCTTGAACAACTTCAATACGAGACTCGGTCACACTATCGCACGCATGTTCTCTTGCTTATTCCCTCAGGTACAACAACATTAACATTTTAGAATAAGAAGTCATCCTTTTCGATATGTATAATAAAGTTCGATGTCAAATAGTATGTACTAGTTACCGTATCCAAACAATCCACTTGAGAACCCGGAGTTTCGCGGTCGTCGAGTGGTGACCCTTCACAATCAACGGGATTACCTCTTCTTCCGACATCATCGATACGAATTCAAGAAGGAAGGAACTAAGGCTGCCTTGCTTGAATTGGGACCGAGAATGACATTGAGGTAAGGCATTCTGAGGTTTGGATACTGTAAGTTGTTGGATACTGTTGGCTTCGAGATACGGTAGGAGAGGGGGAAATATTGCAGATTGAAGTGGCTACAGAAGGGAACATTCGATACACGATGCGGAGAGTACGAGTGGGTGCTGAAGGTTAGTGGTACTGTTTCTATTCAGACGGGGTTACGGTATTAGTGGTGTGAGTTTTACTGTAGACTGTGGGGACGGTAGTGAGAGTTACTGCTCAGAGACACGAAATGGAGACAAGTCGTCGTCGGTTCTTCTTGTGATACTCGTCATTCATACCCCTCATATTTCCCCTCTCGTTCGCTTGTTACGTTTTCGTTGTTGTTATCTTTTTTACAGTTAGAATAAAGAGTTTGCCTTTCAACCTACCGTAACCCTTCTTCTTCTGGATGGGTTTCATTCCCACTCGTACCTCTCTCATCTTCCTCCCCCTATAGTATCCCTTCCTTTCAGGATGGTGTCCCGTCTCCCTTCACTGGGTCGACTCCTTCCCTCTTCTCGTCTCTTCATTCGTCCCTCATCCCGAACCCGCTTTGCCTGGGGAGAGGACGCTCTCGGGCCAAAGGTTAGTCTTTGCCAACGAGACTCAGTTTGCGATAGAAGGTGTAGTGTAATGATTACTGTATAGGTTCCCGTGGGAGGCCGAATGGGACCATCAGAGAATCCGGAATTGCATACATACGATGGAGACTACAGGGGAACTCCGTCGAAGGGAGACAAACTCATTCCCGAGTTGGTACTAGTCGTTTGGAGAAGATACATATAGTTGCTAAGGCTGTAAGGCGTGTTTCAGCTACTTCTACCGTACCCCTACCATGGGCACGACGTATATCGATCGATGTATTACATACGGTATCTCTGCCCTTATCTGTTTCTGGTTCACCTACCACATGTACTACCACTCGGGACACATCTTCGTAAGTCCCTTTATATCTGACAAGTGAAACATAAACAGCTATACGCCTACGTTAGGTAGCAATAGGTCTCTTATTTTATTATCTTTTTTCTTCTTCTTTTTGCTCTTTATATCTAGTCATAGTTCATTTATATGTGTGTTAATAAAATTGTAACCTAATACATGAGCCGGGTTTGTCCTTCAGGGCCATTGGTACATGCCTTACCTGACGGAGTTCTCTGATGAAGAACTGGGCATTCCCCCCGATTCAGCTGAAGATCCCGAGTATTGGGGAGAACACGGAAAGAAGAAGTAGACTGTAGGTTACGGTATACATACTGTAGTTTTGCGAGTGATAAATGATATTACAGAGGAAATGACCTTTATCAATATGATACACGTGTTGGTCAAACTATAAAAGTTACCAAGTATTTGTAATACAAGCAAAGTTAATAGAAGAATTAGCGTCGGCCGTTCTTGTTATTGAATGCATTGAAGAGGCCGTTGAAGAAACCACTCTCCTTGCCCAGTCCACCCTCAAACGGTATACAATCCATTCATTTGGTAGGGAAGAGCACTAACCTCGACAGTCCCCTTCTTTCCCAGATTGACATTGTTGTCCACTACAACTCCCTGCTTCGTGAATCCCACTGTCCCCCCTCCCCCTACATCCGATCCATTCACTATCGCATTGTTGTTATCTGACCAGTAGACATTCAGACGATAATAACCGGAACGATTTAATACCTTTGATAAGGAAGGTTCCATTTCCGGAAGTGAATGTCGTATTCTTCTTTGCTCCGAATCCGAGGATGTTGAGTCCCTTTAATCAGTGGAATAAGAACGAAACGAACACAATACTCCAGATGAAAGGTTTACGAGTTCTCGAGTGAAGTGGAGAAAGGAATAGGGAATATTGGATAGACCGAGTGATACTCACCGAATCAATATTGAAATTAGTGGTTCCATCTGGATTCTTGTCTACGTTGATTCCACCGAAGGGAAGGGGAATGTGAAAGGGTTGGTCTGAGATGGATTAGGCGATACGGTAGGCCGGGTAGGGGTACTGTAGTACTTACTCTGTGAAGAGACGAGGACGAGAAGAAGAGAGATGAGTGTAACAGAGAGATGCATATTGTTAATAGTGACTAACTCTCCTCGAATCTGTCCAAGTGACTACCCACAAAGAGCGCGCGATCTCTCATGATCTGCCTTCCTCTTATATTCCCATATCCTGACCCCATTCCCACGCCCCCCGGTTTCCCCTTAATATCTTGTAGATAAAAGATCTCTGTTGCGAACATTTTATCGGTAAACCCGTGAAGATGTCTACTCACTACATCACAATCACAAAAAATGATAGTACAAAGATTTGCTATGCTTGTCTTTTGACAAGTTGCGAAGAATGTGGTATGAATGCATATGTCGAACATGAATAAATAGAAAAGAAACGTAACTTGCAAGGTAAAATCTGCAACTAAACCGCTAATTCAAGTATATGCACTAGCCTTAAAGCCCCTCATCTATAGTAATTGCTATGTGGAAACCGTGAGAGGAAAAGAAATATTGACCTGAGTCATGATTCAACGGGAATTTGTGAGTATCTTAGGGGGAGGAGATCTCAAGTGGGAATAATGCAATTGACAGGATATTATCAACGATGAGTGGATACTTGGATAAAGGAGGGATTGAATAGATGACCTACTAATAAGTAGTCTTACATTGGTCGTTTCTTAGCAGAAGAGACATTCGAGGTTGAAGTAGTCTGCACTTTGAGTTTAGCACGAAGGAGATAGCACAGCTGAAGGCCAATTCATTGCCTGTCACGATTCTACTAGCAAACACATCTGTTACACTTGCAAAAAAAGTGCACTCTATTATCTTATCCTTTGTTCTGCATCATCTCAAAGCAAACTACATCGTTCGAAATATGCGGAGAGCATATTTCTATAGCTTTCAAACATCACCTATATCCTATTTTACCAATGTAAATACATATAAACTGGTTGAAATGGGCAACACAATGCATACTTGATCGAAGAAGTGCTGTCTTCCTTGCATGGTCTCGTGGTCTATCTCATCTCCGGGTGTAATCTTCACTTCAGAACTGCCCCCCAATCGAGTCAGTCTGAATGACGTTATTTGAGAAAACACTTGATGACATCAATGGTGACTACATATTTGCTTTATACAATCCATGTGTTTTGTCGCTAGAAAGAACGGAGAAAAGGGATGAGTTTACTTGGAAATGACAGGCCCGAATCGACTGCTTACTGATGACGAGGCCCTTCCCTTAATTTAAGAGTTTAGGAGATGAGAAGGGAAGGAAAAAGGAAAGCGAATGGAGGGGAGATGAGGCAAGGGAAGGGAATACGACATACGGGCTGAGTTGAAGCTGAAGCGACTCTTGAGTGTTTGAGTCGAGAAGACGAGGAAACTGCCGATACTGAGGAGTCCACTCGATCCATCTACGAGGAATAAGAGAGGGGAGTAATGGAAGGGAGAGAAACAAGAGAGTAACTAAGGAAGACGACGATTGCAGGGACTCTATCTCAATCGAGGATATCGACAAGTGTGTAGAGTGGGCAATGGACATGGACACAGATCACTCCGGGCTAACGACTATTACACTACGGAGACGACGTTTCCTTGCTTCTTTCCGATGATAAATAATGATGCGTGTGGAAAAGGGAATCAACGCCGGAGGCAATGTAGGGAAAGAGGAAGGAAGAGGGCAGAGAGAAGAGATGGGAGAGAAAAGAGACGAGGAGGAATCTATTGTGAGAACACATCTATCTATCTGTGTTATGAGGATCGCAGAGACATAATCATCCATAGCCATGATAACAACAATACTACTGTGGAACATACGGGCAGCGATAAATAACGATCACAAGGCAACATTGCGGCATCCATGGACAAGAGAAGAAAGAGAGATGGCATACGGGCACACGGCAGAACGCGCAATGCGTTATCAACTGCAGACTACGAAAAAGTCCAGAAAAAAGGTGAACAAGATCAGGATTGAAGGGTCGCAGTATCACCTTGAAACACGATATTATTCAATATGAAACTTAGTGTAAATCGCTATAATGCATCATATGTACCATTTTGTAAAGAACATAAAGCTCCCACCCGAGTAAAAACATGTAAAAATCATGAATGAACGCGTTTTCCCTTGAGGCCTCTCGTTCAATCACTAGCGAAGGCCGGAAGAGCCATCCGCTTTTTAGCCAGCTATAACTACAAGAAGTCCGAGAAAAAGAGCAACATCCGGAACAATAAATTCAAAATGCAGTTTGTGGTTCCACGAAGCGGTTGATTGTATGCATCTTCTATTGTATCCCCGCTTAGAGTATTTCCCCATCTTCTGCCCTTCCTTTCTCCTTCTATTGACCGTACCTCGTTCCGTACTTTTCAGGGCTTCAATAGATTACATGCACGTGATTCATACTCATTTTCAGTTTTACTCTTTCGCTGTTTCCATGTGCTCTTTAAGTATTACTTTATTCAGCTTTCGATGGCGGACAAGAAGCGTGGAGGAAGGAGGAAGGTTCGAATTTGTTATCTTTAACATGTGAATAATGCGCTAATGTTAAATTGATGCAGGGGAACGAGGATGAAACATGGTCGAAGGAGGACGAGAATATGGCCAAGCATGTACGGTTCAACTGCACGACACAGACAACTCTCTTCCAGGGAAATGAAGTGCACTACTTCTCTGGTTAGTCGGTCTATCAATCTTGGAACTGCGAAAAAAAACAAAGCGCGCACTCAATCTCTTGCTTCGTGCTCTAAGGACTAAGAATCCAAAAGTACTTCTGAATGCCTATACTATTTATGTTCGTCCAATTTAAGAGTACGGAGAAATAGTTTATAGTCCTTATCAGAAGAGGGATATTCTTTCTCTTGAGAAGGTGCAGAATTATTTCACTAGATGGCTATTCCAACGTTGCTTTGGCAAAACAATAAATAATATGCCGTCGCATAACGATAGAAACTCTGAATTAAACCTTGACACTCTTCAAAATAGAAAAATTATAGATTCCAAGATGCTTCTAAATTTTGTTTATGGAAACTAGACTATCAAATAAGACTTGCCATCATTACAACATAAGAATTTCTAAATGCAGAGGACCAGGTTTCATGCTAGCTTATTCCAGGAAAACCAGAATTACAGAACCAATAGCTTCTTTGTGCGAAGCGCGAGAGCCTTTAACTACGCAAGATTACATGCTAGTTCCACCACTTAAGTTTCTATTCATAATAATTCTCTGGTATCCTATGTTTTCAATGTTTTCGTTCTCTTTTATTCTTTCTTGTATCTCTACGTTTTTCTTTTAAAAATTGCAATAAATGATGATGATGAAATAGACTCGTATAGCTTTGAATCACGGCAACCGATCAACTGCGCTCGCCCCAAAAAGCTACCAAATGTCAATAATGCGGAATTATGCTAATTGGTCACTGTAGAGGATTTTCATTGTCATCGTTGCAAGAGTCTCTATGAAAACGCGGCGGTAATTCAAAAAACGGAAGAGTGTGATAGGGTAATCCTGAAAAACTCGATAATTCTATCGTATTTTTCTAATTTTTCACTGATTTGCGCGGCAAAACGGCCACTCAAAAGTTGCGTTTGAATTTCAGTTCGCGATAGAGAACGTTACAAGCGTTTTTCACTATTTTGGGGCGAGTGCAGTTGATCGGTTGCCGTGTTGAGTTCCTCTTCAATACCCAATAACAATGTAGATATATTTCTATATAATCCTCTTCAGCTAAGTGCATGATGGTTTAATTACATACATTTGGAATATTTTTTCTTCTATTCTACCTTATTTTAACTAAAAAGGTTTAAGGTTCGAAAGCAGTTGATACTTTGTACGAATCTTCATACGGATCCAAAGCCAAGGTACATGCCCAGTGCTTATCCCAGTGCTTGGTAATCTTGATTTTTAAGAAAATAATCAACTGGTAGACGGCATATTCTACCACTTCGTACATATTTTCATATGAGCTTTCGCGATGACATACTTCTTAAATTCATAATATCTCAGAGCTTTAGACAAAAAGACCGGTATAAAGACCAGTAAATAGCTAACTAGATTGCATTTCAGAAGGATCCTGTATTCACAAATAGACAAGGAGCAGTTGAATTCATGCAGAGATTGTTGGACAAGGAGATGTTGTGGAGAGCACGGAAACTCGTTCCGAAGAAGAAGAACAAAGGTTCCGTTATGATCTATTGACAATAAGTGATGATAGGGGATGGGTATTCGAGAGCCTCGTACGCACACTCTTTCATTCCGCAGCATCCATTTCCTTTCAATTATGCAAAGAGGCTTAATACAACGCAAGATAGTCATTAGCATCTTAATTTCTTATTATCGACATTTATGGAAGGTTTACAGACGACGAAAAGACGACGAATTCTGACGAAAAGAGTAGGGATAAAAAGGAAGAGGAGAGCGTAGCGGAGACTGAGAATGAAGAGAAGAAGAAGGAGGAGGGAAAGAAGAAAAAGGTTAGGGAGGTCTTACTGTACGATTACGAGAGGAGCTGTGTCAAGAGTACTGTAGTACAAATATGTTTTTAAATGTCTAGCAGAGTGTTACTGTAGTTAGAAAGATATTTTCTTATCAGTTTGTATCTTCAATCTTCATAGATGGGCACGGCTGTAGCTACCGTTGTGCAAAATAATATCTTAGAGAAATTGTGCGATATCTGTGGTTAGAAAGGATTCGGTAGTTAAATGGTGCGAATGTGTTTTGATGGGTACTGTATTTAGTTTGCCAAAGGGTTTTCTGAGGGAGTACTGTAACTAGAAGTGAGACTGTATATTACAGGTGAAGTTGGAAGTGCACCAGTCGCAAGTTTTCACGGATGGAAGTGACGTGTATGTCTGGGTGTACGACCCCACTCCTCTCTACAAGAAACTCATCGGTCTTCTCATGGGTAGACTCTCTTTCACGTTTCTTTCCTCTCCCTACCGTAACCCTCATCTCCCCCTTTTCAGTACTTGGTACGATCGTTGGTTGTCTATTTCCCCTCTGGCCCATGTGGCTTCGACAAGGAATCTACTATTTGTCTATTGCCGGAATTGGATTCTTCGCTGTAATCATCGCTATCGCTATACGTACGTTCCTTATTTTAGTGTCCTCCCTCTGTTCTCCTTATTTACTGCCTTAATCTTAATGAGTATCTCATTTTATTGTCAACGGTCTCTCTTTCAGTTCGTACTATTCTCTTCGGTCTCATTTGGTTGGCTACAATGGGTGAACACAAGTTGTGGATTCTTCCCAATTTGACTGAAGATGTCGGATTCTTCGAATCTTTCAAGCCTTTATATACTTATGAGAAGGCGAGTGAAGAAAAAGAAAAGAAGAATAAGAAGAAGGCTGACAAGAAGAAAAAGGACAAGAATTCCGATGCCGATGAGGTGGGTGTGGGAGGGAGGTTGGATGGAGGGAGGGGATAGTGGATGAGGGACAACCTTAGAAGAAGAATGTTCAGCCGAAGGAAAAGAAGGAAGTGAAAGAAGAGAAGGCTGAAGAAGAAGAACCGAGTGGGAGTGCTTCAGAGAAGAGTCAATTGAGTGCTTCTGAAGATGAAGCTACGGTTAGTCTATTCATTATACTGATAGCGTACTTGAACTATTATATAGCCATACAGTTGAAATATCAAAACACAATATCGAAAAGTATACGGTACAATAGCGAAGACTAGAATACGGTAGTGTTGAGAAGTCTGGTATACTGTAAGAATTGAGAACACTAGTATACGGTAGACTTCGTTGCAGGACCAACCGTCTATTCCTTCATCTCCCGAAGACAAACCTCGAAAGAGAAGAGTGAGGAAGGATGACGGAGATTTTGTAATGGTGTCCAAATAAGCAGATAGTGTCCATAAGAGTATTTATTCCCTCCTTTACATTCACAAGATAGTCTTCGCTTCGATTGTGATCTATTCTACTCGCATTTCCCTTCCCCATTTGTCGTTGGGTGGCGGCTTCTCTTTAGTTTAGGTTTGGTGCACTAATCACAAGCATTATATACACACGGATTGTAATGCCAAGCAGAGATGAAGATTTTATTATTCATAGTTACTGGAAGAAGGCTATGTTCTTTTTGAGAACATTCATCTGTTTGGGATAGTGAGAGAGTAGGGCCAAAGGTGAATTGAGAGCATTGGTCAGGTGAGGAATCGATTCATTCGACACCTCAATCGGTAGAATAAGGGAGATTGTGTCGTGGGACTAACCATCTGGGAACCGACTTGGATGAGAGCCGATTGAGCTACAGGAAAGTTCTGTTTGAACTGAGTATCGTGAGTCGCCTTGATATTTTGCAACTACAATCATCGTCTCTATTGCAGTAATGTGGATGTTTACCTGTGAGACTACAGTGGAGTTGACCACTTTGGAAGCTTTCTCCATGGTGCTGTTGAAGAGACTGTCCAAATACCTCCAAATACAGTACTCATTATCACTAAGTATTACAGTAGTCATTCTTCCTCTCTGTCCTCGTCGCGGGTGGTCGGCTCTCTTCATTCTCTCTCGATCAAGCGCACCCCTTTCAATCTCGGACAAGAAGACGAATCGTTCCCCCTGAAGACTTGGCGCACGGGGGAACTAGCGCCAAACCAGGATTGCGAGGATACTCAAGATCATGGACACCGCGGGCTGAGTGAGTGTTTGACGAAGATTTG
>LS816628.1:110629-122441 GCA_900490955.1 Micoletzkya japonica
CTTCCTCTCTGTCCTCGTCGCGGGTGGTCGGCTCTCTTCATTCTCTCTCGATCAAGCGCACCCCTTTCAATCTCGGACAAGAAGACGAATCGTTCCCCCTGAAGACTTGGCGCACGGGGGAACTAGCGCCAAACCAGGATTGCGAGGATACTCAAGATCATGGACACCGCGGGCTGAGTGAGTGTTTGACGAAGATTTGAAGACCCAGTCCTCTCCTATCTATCAAAACTCCCTCCTTTGGATACCCCTCCACTGTTAGCCCAGATAAACGGTGTAAAACTGTAAAAAAACTGTATTACAGTACTCACCAGTTGACCGTGTGAATCTTCAACAGTTTGGGGAGAACCTCTCGTCTTTGCTGCAAACCCCATTTCCCTCATTGGTCTCCTCCTCCTTACCTCTCCATCCAACCCCTTCGTGTAGTTGATAAGAGCCTGTCGTGGTTTATCCGCCGCGTTGTAGACAGAAGCTATCTTTGAACTCCGAGATGAGACGAAGGGAGAGATAACGAACCTCGTTGATCTGGTCTCTCATAAGAGAGGTGTTGGCCAATTTAAGTTGGAAGAAGGAGACATCGAGGGAATACAAGGAAGGAAGGAGGAGGAGAGGAAAGAGGAGGTTCATGGCGGAGTGGAGTGGATAGGGAAGAAGGCAGATGATCCCCTTTCGAACACGCTACTCCATCATGTTGTTATAAGAGATGATCCTATTGGAGATGAAATGCCGAACACTTCGATAGATTACTACACTTGCATGACCAATTCGTTTGCCTTCCTTCAAACTTGATTACGATGTAATAAGCGGGTGATGGGATGGCATGGACCCTTCCACTCCCTCACACTCCCCTTCCCTTCTTCATTCCCTGTCTCTCCTTCCTCGTAGACGGTCGGATGGATGGAGTGGAACATTCTAGTGGAGGTAAGGGAGGAGATTGGAGGGAAGAGAAGGCAAGATGACAGGGGGAGGGAAGACTCTCAAATGGAACAACATCCAAGCGAGTGTTCCTGTGAAGAAGGCCAAGAACGATAGGAAGACTGTACTCGACGATGGTAGGTTGTATCCATGGGTGGAGGGACTGAGAGGGCATCGAGAGATTCGAGGGCACGGGATTACCTTATTATTACTCTCTTCTTATTCATGCTTGTTCAGTGAGCGGAGTGGCTCTTCCTGGAGAGGTTCTGGCTATTATGGGAGGGAGGTAGGGAAAGATGAAAAAAGAGAAGAAGAACAAGTACTGTTCAGTGGGGCGGGCAAGACTACACTCATGAACATTCTCGCCAAGCTGGACAGCAGTAATGTTACGGTAGTCAATTAGGGATACGGTAGGAGTGGAGGAATGATACTCAGTCAACGGGTGTTGTGGAAGTGAATGGAAGGACTGTGAGTAGAAGAGAGATGCAGATGATGTCGGCGTATGTACAACAGGTGAGGAAGGATGGAAGGGATGAGGGAAGGGACGGGAGAAGGAGAAGAAGGAAGGGTCGAGGGCAAGAGTTGAGGTGGACGTCTTCTGTGGGAGTGTCACTGTCGAGGAACAACTTGTATTCTCGGTTCGAGGGGAACGAAAGGATCGTAGAACGAGCGATTGCAGGCGAGACTGCGGCTTCCGAGACGAACGAGTAAACAAGATATCGAGAAGAGGGTCGATGACGTCATTAGACAGGTAGGACAGAATTGAATGGGAATAGGGCTAGAGTGACGGGACATACTCTCATTGAGCACAGCTATCAGAATAGCCAAGTTGGACATAACTGACGGGGTGAGTCCTCTACCGAACACTCACTCTCTCCGAACGTTTGAGATGAATCTCAGCGGCTGTCAGCATACGCTCATCGGCATACCGGGAAGAAAGAAAGGAATATCAATCGGAGAGAAGAAGCGACTTGCATTCGCATCTGAGGTGCGAAAAGTGATCGGCTATCTGTTCACGATGAATCTTCCTCAGATTCTAACCGATCCTCCTATTCTCTTCTGCGACGAACCCACGAGTGGTCTCGATTCCTACATGGCTGCACAGGTGAATAAGACAGAAGAATTGATTGAATGAATGGGTTGAGGTGGTCACTGCTCTCGAAGGCATCGCGAAGAAGGGAAAGACCGTCATTACTGTAATCCATCAACCGAGCACACAAGTGTTCAACATGCTTGATAAGTGAGAATGAAAGTTGACAATGAGAGACCCATTCAGGGTATGTTTTATGTCGTGTGGGAAGACAGCATATCATGGACCTGTCAACAAAATTATTCCCTTCTTCGACGGGTATGTCATTGACAGATTTGATATCGGGAGACAGCATTTTCAGGCTTGTACCTCTTGGTGGATTCGACTTCAAAGTCCCGGAATCTTTCAATCCGGCTGATCATGCGATTCGAATGCTATCTGTAGAGCAAGAGACGAAGGATGCAGATGCGGCACGAGTGAAGGTAACGGTAGTGGAAGATTCGAGTGAAGACTGTCTTCAGTTGATCCGCGAAGCCTATGAGAACAGCGACATCGGAAGAGAGATGAGTAGACACAGCAAAGAGGTTAACGTTGATCCAGACATGACACAAGTCGTCTTTCTAGCAAAGCGCACCGCCCGATTCTGTTGAACCAGAAGGAAAAATAGCGAGGTGAGTGGGCATGTGACTGGATAGGAACATGTCCTTTGCAGATATCCAGCTTCATGCTTAACCCAAATCATCGTTCTGACTCGTCGAGCATTTCTCACTACTCTTCGTGATCCCATCCTAGTTCGCGTTCGATTCATACAGATCATTGTATGTCTTCTACCGTATCCCTCACCTTCTACCGTACTCCTTTCAGTGTACTGGTCTGGTAGTAGGAGGTGTTGCCTGGCAGATTCAAGTAAAGGCGTCATCAGTGGCGAGTCTCGAGGGAGTGTTGTTCAACGCAGTTCGAGACATGAACTTCCTCTTCGTCTTTCCGTCTATCAACGTCCGTTCTCCCCCCCCCCCCTACAACGCGCTATCTTTCCTTCTTCAGTTCGTCACTGCTGAACTTCCTCTATTCTTCAGAGAGAACAAAGCTCGTATCTACTCTGTAGAGGTGAACTATATATAGGTTGTAGAAGTGAAAGTGATTGTACTATCGGACATTAGCACAGGCACAAGAGACAATTTATAACGCTTATCATCGTGTACTTTAATTTGATACATGAATCCAGCAAACTAAGGCATACTATCTCTCGAAGTCGATGGCGGAGCTTCCTCAATACACTGTACTCGCGTTGATCTACTCCACCTTCATATATTGGATGACTGGTAGTTGCTGTTCATATAATTTTTGCTGATTAGTTTTGCTGTAGGTCTGTACGCAGATGCGGGTTGCTTCGTAGTGTTCTGTGCTTTGTCTGTTCTTCAGACTTGGGTAGCCACTTCAGTCGGTATCTTCTTTCTTCTTTACTTGGTCTACTCATTTACTGCATTTACTCTTTTACTGCATCTCTTGTCAGGATACGCGGGTGCATGTATATTCGGAGAGGAGGGTATCGCAGTTACATTCATGCCTCTATACATCCTTCCTATGCTTGTCTTCGGTGGATTCTATATCAATCAGCAAAGTAAGTTGTTACACTTATCTTGAATTAACTTGAAGATTTGCAGACATTCCAATCTACTATCGATGGATGTCCTACATCTCTTGGTTCCGCTACGAATTCACTACCTTGGAGATCAATCAATGGAAAATGATAGATGACATCCCAGGTTATTGCCCACCTTTCATCTGTAAATATACCGTACTCTTAGGCTGTGAGATAGTGAATGGAAGTATGCCAATTGAATGCCCCGGAAGCAATGGAATTGAACTGTTGGCAAAGCGAGGAATCAAAGGAGGTCAGTGCATTCTCCATGCCCTTCATCCTACAGCTAGAGTTCTTAACAGAACAAAAAAAAAGAGTTTTCATACGGCTATCGAAGTTGGAGTAAGTTTTGACTATAAACTACCGTAACCCATACCGTACAGAGAACATGATGCGTGATACCTCCATTCTCGTGTTCTTCTTCCTCATATATCGATTCATCGGATTCATCGCTCTATTTGCACGAGCCAAACTACAGAAGAGCGCTTAACTCTTCTCTTTTGTATAAAGCTGATGGAAACATTTAAAAATTTACTGTAGTACGTGGTAATGCATAATATGCATTGATTAGCAAATAAGGATAAACTGGAAGTGTGATAAAAGAGAGATGGAAGATAAGAGATGTATACCGGCTATTGAGAGGAATACTTGTCGAGAAGTCGTTTCACCAGCGTCTTCTGACTCTACAGAGAACATTTCTCTTTTCATTCATAAAATGATTAGTAAATTCGGAAGAAATTTACATATATACTCGAGATTAAGAAATGAAAAAAAATTAAAAGTATCTCTCGGTTTTCCCTTCCTATTACGGACTGACCTCTTCATTGAACTCCTTGTCTAATTCTCCCTTTAGGCAACCAACCAACTTAACGCGGGTTTCTTCAGAGATTTCTCCCGGTGCTACATCCTACAATGGCATCATGGTCACCTATAGAGTAGTTTGCATTAATGAAGTTGAACAACTTTTTCCATACATTCCACCCGTTTTCAATAAGAAAGTTCAATAATAAAGCTGTGCCATACGGTATCGAGATATTCTCGTATGTAGACTAATTCATCCGAGTCGTCTCCTCTCCTTTGTGACATCGTAATGTATACTGCACATACATCCAACTTCAGCTTATCCTTACGGTTCGCTGAACTGTCTATCTTCACGCGCATTCCATATCAAAGTCATTTCATCCTTGTAATTCCTTGCCCCCACAGGATCTCTCATAGTCTGCGCGGATTACGGTATGTAGTATAAAGTAATTAGCAACTTACGATCGTCCCTGTATGTGTATGCGATCGTTGTGAGAATCCGTCCAGCCTTAAACTTGTGCCTCATTCCATTTTCAAAGCAAACCCAAACCTTCCTCGCCAATCGTTCCTCATTCTCTTCATTCAATACGATATCTCTCACTTTATTGTAGTACAAGTTCTTTGGATCCGTAAACGCACTAAACGAATGATCTAACAATCAAAGTTAGTGGAGACTCACTCGAACGCAGGTGCATGTGATCTAACGATAGCCGATATTGATCCAAGTAGTTTATACCGTATACCCTGCACTCTCATTTGTCACCCGCATTAATACACCAAACTACCGTATCCTGTCGAGTGTCCGCTACCATATCGAATATGTAATTGAAGAGGGGATGCTTGATGACAAGGTCTATAATGCAATTTATCTCCTTCAAAATATTACATACCTTGCGCTGGAGGATTGTTCTCGCACATGGTAATGATCATTCCACTACCAGTTTCCCGCAATTCTTCGTAATCCATAGCATTCTAAGACCATATAATGAACTATTACATTCCATGGATAGCACTTACCAACAACCGGATAATGATGTCGAAACCGCCGAGCCGATAGAACTTTCCAGCAAGATCGGCATACTGTAGAAGGTCTTCTAGACGAAGAGCAAGATCCGCTACCTGAATGAGGACTTGGTTGAACGATCTCTCTCCCACCCCCCTCCCCCTTATACCTGCGCTCTATCCGCTTCGTTCAGTTCCGTAGCAGAGGCGTACCTCATCAGGCTTCCCATGACATTGTCCAGAATCTTCGATGGATCAGTTGCTTTTACCAACTCTTTCATCGCCTCCTCCAGCCATTTTCGAGTCTGCAACCAGCATTATTTCAAGCCAAGCGAAAGACACACCTCATTGTCAAGTGGCACGGGAACAGGAGTGGATTTAGCTTCAGGACAAGAATCGGAGTAATCAGCGATAGCCTTAGTTGTCATTCCAAGTAGGGCGTTCCAGTACATTTGGTGGGTGCGGTCGTCCCCCATCGTGTATCTGAAAATCAACGGAAGTGTTGCAATAATCAGCTTTTAACCACATAACTAGGAATTTTCTGGAAGCATACTTTCGAAATAGTGGGGAGAAAAAGCTCATAATGAGGACACTTGAAGGAAGCCGTGACCGTGAGTTAGTTAGATTTTTTAACATGAGGAAATTAGGAAAATTCAGTTTTATCGATGCACCGATAGCACCAGACATGTTTTCACGATGGTTCGAAATTCTTCCAGGATTCATGGATTTGAGTTGTAAAATAGTCATTTTTCAGTTTTTGACCAAGCCGTATTTGTTATTCGAAAGCTTCCTTACAGATGGATACTCGGGCAAGCTTTCGGTTGCCTGGTGAAAAGGTATTCGGGTCCGGAGGAACTGGAAAACCACCACAGGTGTGTCTTTGATTGGATTATGGTCACAGTTTGTTTGGTTGGAAGGGCACGAGACTAGTTTAGAGATGCACTCGATTTGTGACCGCTGTGACCATTTGTGTTTAATCCCCTCCCTCACGTTTTAGTTTAGCACTGTGCAGGGAATGTTGTAACATTTCGCTTATATCGTTTCGAAAAGAGTTGTATTCCAGTCGATGTTCAAAGCACTTCGCCGTCTCCACGGGCACAATCTCGAGAATCAAGGGCTCAATGATCTCACGGAGGCTTTCCAATCCTTCGTTACGCGAGCTCGGTTCTTCTCCGTTGGAAAATTACGGTCAGAAACACAAAAAAGCTCAACATTGTATAAAGTTGTATCAAGCTTAATGTTATAAATAAGAATATGTGGTATACTTGGAAACGGCGATATTTACAGAACACTATGGTCAGTTTGGAAATTTGGCGAAAAAGTATTTGTTGGCTTGTTCAGTTTTTGTTGCCAATTGTTAAAATTTCCCAGATATGTCATTTTGTCAGTAATGTATTGTTCAGTCGTACTTGGTCGCATTCGGCAGTAGAGTTCATGAAATACCGTCGATTACTTCCGATGTTGTTGGCTGATGGGCAACGAATGGATTGTGATGAAACTGATGGTACGCTTCCTCTTTTTCTAATTTCATTCTTAATCAAATTTTCAAGATTTCAACGCTGCTTTTGCATTCGAATCAATGAAGAACGACGATAGGAAGATAGTCGTGACTAATGTTTCTCCAAGACTCACCGCCCCTCAACTACAAGCCTTTTTCACGCAATTCGGAAAGGTATGCGATTAGATAAATTAGCTTAATCTATTTTGGTTTTGATACTTTGCATTTAGATCTCACATTGTTCACTTCCCCGTGAAGATGGAAAGAAGACTTCGGTGTTCGCAACAATGCAAAGGAACGTCCGAACTTGTGGAGTGGCTACTATCACATTTAAGTTAGTTAGATGCTTCGCTTGACTCATTTATCCATTCCAAAGGAGATCCGTCCATCAATCTTTTGTAGAACCTTCGAGGGTGCGCAGAAAGCGAGAGAAGCGACTGCGGATGAACTCAAGTTCTACAACCAAGTGATGGTAGTGCACAAGGTACCCAAGCTAGTCCTGCTCCTTCTTATACCCCTTTACAGTATGTTTCCCGTAAACGAGGAGGGAAGGGATTCGTTTTGTCGGATGAATCTGCCTCAGGGACAGGTATACGGTAGTGGGAAGAGTGATTGAAGAGAGTAGTATTCAGAGGATGATCGAGTCTCCATGACTAGTTCTACACAATCCCTCAATGCCTCCACTTCGGTATTCCT
This sequence comes from Micoletzkya japonica, assembly GCA_900490955.1. NCBI lineage: Eukaryota > Metazoa > Nematoda > Chromadorea > Rhabditida > Diplogasteridae > Micoletzkya > Micoletzkya japonica. The sequence goes on from LS816628.1 coordinate 118,211, forward strand.
TACCTTATACTTTTGCATGCCTTTGTATACTGTATCTTGTCTCCAGAAGAAGAAACCCTTCAACATGGATGCATACTAAGGTTCTCTTTTTTACGCTTTTCCCCGGATATGTTTCACGCTTCTATAAATACCCGGGTAGGCTTACAGAACATAAATACTGAAGCATACTCGGGAAAAAGCGTCAGAAAGAGAACCCTAATGCATACTAAACTGAGCATGATAGGCGAAGCTTTAGCTAGTTGAGAGTTATCAAGAGATAAGTAGCTTACAGATGAGCTCCTTTCAGAAATTATCAATGGAAGACCTTCCTAATAACGTGCTGTCGCGTGTTCTTTCCTTCCTTTCCGTTAACGACACGATTCGAATGGAAAGAGTCAGTAAACGATGGCTCGAAGCGAGTAACAAGGTTCGCTTTATGGTTGTTTGCCATACGTAAAGTGTCCAGTCGATTACTCTGTCCATAGAATACGGTAGAGTAAGAAGCGTCTTTCAGTCGTGGTCGAGTATCTCTTCTCTTTCCCTCTTCCGAGACGTGGACCACGGAGTCTTCACCAAGCACAGTCCCCTTCGCAATTCCCATCTCAAACTCATCCTTTCTCGTGCTGGTCGTGAGCCTCTTCATACGGAAATCATTGTTTTGATACAACTTCATTGAAGTACCTTAACATAATATAGATATATTATGTCCTGAGCCGGAATTGCTCTCTGCTCCTATAACATGCATTTTTTTTCAGCCTACCTCAAACGACTCGATTTATCGGGAGTGGTCCATCTACTTGATTCCAAGGCACTACGTGTCATCACTCAATTCTGCCAACTTATTGAGGAGGTATTTAGTCGTGTTCAATAACCATTTTACACCGCTTACAAATATTGGTTGTCTTCGATGTATTACAGTATTCCTTTGTGGATACGGTATGTACAGTGCTTTGTAGTTGGATCTCTCTGGAGTTCGTGCGAATGCAGATTACCTGGAAGAGTTGAGTGAGGCTCTTCCCTCACTCACTCATCTCTCCTATAGAGACATGGTCAATGCCAATGATAAGGTATTCTACTTTATTCTTATCTCTAGTTTTCATTCCATTTCCCCAGCTAGCTAGCCTTTGAGTATGTATATTTATTTAGGCCCTATGGTTCCTCATCAAGGGTTGTGCTCGTTCCCTTCGAGTACTGGATATCCGAGGTTGCCGACGAATTCACGGGAGATGTCTTCGTCTCTTTGGAAACAGTCTCGAACAGGCAAGCTAATACTTCTTTCTCCAAAGTCATCTTGAAAACTTCAGTATAATATTATTGTAATTTAGTTGTTGATGGATGGATGCAGTCGAGTGGACGAGAGAGCTCTGGAGGATATGTGCACGAATGCTACCTCATTGAAGGAGTGCAGAATGAACGAATGCTTCCTTGTTTCTGATGAGAACATCAAGTGAGTGGACGGGGACGGGTGGTATTGATTGGTAGTCATCTGATAGGGGAGTGGAAAGAAGGTGAATAGGGAAGTGGTTGCAGTATGATGGCTCGAAGTCTTCCGGAACTGCAGATAGTGACTCTTTGTGGTGGGAGGTTCAGTCGACTTACGAGGGAAGGACTGGGTCATATTGCGAGGATGAACTCTCTCGTCGAAGTCGCGTATGTCTCCATTTCTATTTCATTTTATCCTCCCACTCAAGAACCTCTTATCTCTTCTCTTCCTACTTCATATTGTCATGCCCTCTGGCTGCTATTCCTTATCATTTCGTACCTCTCCATCCCTCTCCACCCCCCCCCCCCCCCATCCCCCTCATTCCCCTTCTCAGATTCGACTACAATCCTCTCATCGATGATTCTCTCCTCGTTTCCTTGTCTTCTCTTCACAATCTCATCTCACTCTCCATATCCAATGCGGGAACTGATCAGTCGATAACTGCAGTAGGAATACAGGCCATCAGTAACCTCTCTAACCTCGAACAGGTGACTATTTCTTTGCAAACACCTCAATTTGCATCCCTATTGCGCAACAAATTGCAATCAGTTGTTGAGTGATCAGAGGAAAAATACAGTAATTGATTGTAATTTACGGGGTAGGACCCCTCCCCGTAGGCTGCCGTTTACTATGAAATTACCCGTACCGCACCCCCACCGCTGTACTAAATTCTCGATTTGTATAGTTACCCTACCGCATAAGGAAAATGACCCCTACCGCGAAATTAATTTCAAGTATGAGCATTTATCCATTGTGAGTGATTTCAGTTGGATCTCTCTTGTCTCGCAGCCGTCAAGAGCAATACCATAAGTGCTCTCGCGAGGAAAGACTCGAAGCTGCAGGTACGGTAGGATTACTGTAGACAAGATTAAGGGGAGGCTTGAGGTGATTCAACTCCGTAATTGTGTGTATCTCGGAGACGAGGGAGTGGTATCTCTCTCGTGCATCTCTTCACTCAAACACCTCGATCTCTCGGGTTCCATGCTGGTTTGTTCTTTCTTGTGCTCCTTTTCCCCTTGTTTGCATTTCTCTGCCCTCTCTAGATAAGAGTCTTTCCTTGTTCAGGTCACAAGCAAGGCTGTACAGGAACTGATCAAGGCTTTCCCTCAGGAGGAGAATGTAAGTTTAAGGCGAAGGGAAAGATTACGGTGGGTTACTGTACTCTATGCTGTTTAGGAAACGAATACGGCGGTTACGGTAGTTGTAGGAGGGACTGCAGTGGATGGAACACAGCTGAGAGTTAGAGGGTAGGTTACCATCTATTCCTTCTGAGTCAACAAGGAATTATATTGAAGTGAGTATGGTATTCCAATGATTACTTGTTCCATCTCAGTTCTCGAGTAACAGTCAACTTCTCCGACTTCTCTTCCCTCTCTGGAATAGCGACGTCCACGATGAGTTGTCTACGTCGATCGAGTATGTATCTCCCATCTCACAATCATCTCAGCAATGCCGCCGAGTTCGTTCATACAAAGACCGTCCATGTTATTTGTATGCCATACCCTATCTTACTTGTCTATTCAGCTTCTCTTCACAATTCGGATGGCGAAGAATCGGATGATGACTTCGAGTCCCTTACTGCACATCGTACGTCTTTTTGAGTTTTACACAGCTTATTATGGACATTTTCTCGGCTACTGTACATGATCAATATTGAGATAGTGATTTCATAATATGCAAGAGTTGTAATAATGATAGGTGAACGATGCATCAGGTTCATTCTACATGGATGCAGTGGAGGGAGAAGAGGAGTCCCCCCAAGACGAGAAGGAAATGCTGGAATGGGCTGAGAAAGAGGCGAGGAATCTGGGATTACTCAAGTAGGGGAGGATAGACTATGCGATAGGGAAGAGAACACACAGAACGGGGTAGATTACGGTAGATTATGAGAGTTGTGTAGGATTATCCCTTCGATTGTGCAGTAGTCATTCTCGTCAGTAATTCAATTCGTGCAAAGTATTCTTCATTTCTGGTCTTGTCTCTCTTTACTTTCTAGTCGTTACATTCATGGTGCTATATCTTGACTTTCTACCATTACACACCTCATCTCGCTTATCGAACAATGAGATTCGACTTTTGTACCTCTTTTCTACTTCTTTTTTGCATTATTTTTGCTAACCTCGCATGATATTGTACTAACAATTTTTCATAGGATTTGTAATTTGAGAATATAGAGATATACCGTAGTCCGCAGAATAATGGAAAGAGTACTGTAGCATGCCAGAATATTGCTTGTTTGTGATGTCATTCAACAGGATATAAGCGAAGCTTTTGTGTCCATGACTGTATACACCTTTCGATATTGCTCATCTTTCGATAAACCTTTGATACGATGGTAGCTTTCGTTTCATCTTCTCGATATCAGTTGAGATACTGTATCATACCGCGCCCCTCATCCCGTCCTATAAAATCTACCCATTCTCTCACAGGTATGCAGTGTGATGTCGGAACGTCATATGCCTAGTATCTTTCCCGAGTGCGACGAACTCAAACAGGTAACCATACGAGTACGATCCATACGAGTTATGTGAAGCGTATTTGGACACACGACTCCGTGCCCTTACCGTCCACCAGCCTATGCTCTACAGAAGAGTGATTGATACTGTATCATTCAGATCTACGACAAGTGCTTCACTGAATTCTTCCAAAAGTTCATCACTCCCAATTTCCGTCACAAATACGCGATTAACCCGTGTGAACGACTGCACGAAGTGTACAAAGAGTGTGTCGAAGAGGTGGGGGGGAAGGGGGGATACGGTAGAAGTGATG
>LS816628.1:123405-204068 GCA_900490955.1 Micoletzkya japonica
CGGTATAAGAGGTGAGAAGGGGGGAGAGGAGGGATACGGTACAATAAGGGAAGGGAGGGGGTTAGATTAAGTTACAATGCATTAGTTTAGGGTCTCCAGAAGAAGAAACCCTTCGACATCGACTTAGAGGAACTTCGCAAGGAGGTTGATTTATTTTTTTTCTTGCTTGTAGTTGCTCGAATAGCGGAATTTATAAGTCTTAATTGTAAAACACAACAATTTATTTGTCTTAAAGGGAGCAAGAAGCGATAAAAAAATTTCGTCCAAGTGCAATAAAATTTTTCATTTTACCTTTAGAAATAATAAGAAACATAAAAATAATTATTAAAAAAATTCTAAAAAAATCTCAAGTATGAAATTTAATTTTTCGTTCCGCGGGGCGGTAGTACAGTGTAATGATTCCGTTTGGCTTGGCCCCTGTCTGCTAAATCCAGTACGACCGTCGTAGAATGAAATTTCAAAAAATCATTTCTCGAATACTAATAATTTTTATTATTTTTCCTTTTGTTTTCACACTAATTTCGACAAAATCTTTCATATAAGCTTCACTTGAAAGTCGGTTCCATGTCCTTTTAATTAGGAAAATAGATTGATTAGATTTTTAGGTTTTGAATACGGAGGCAGATCGACTGCGAAGTGCACAAGAGGAGAAGGAGAAAGAGGAGAGGAAGTAAAGAAGAGAGAAGGGGACGGAAGGGAAGATGGAGGGAAGTGGCAGTGCAGCTAACGAAGCGGCCTTTGAGAGACTCGAGAGAACTCTCGAACAGTTTCAGGTAAGGGCTCTCCTTGTTATTCATTTTGCCTTGTTATTTACATGAATTACGGTACTTTACAAGGGGTACTATGTAAATAAAACATTCTAAGAATCTACATAAAATTGGAATAAGTGAGCGATTCCATCGCTATTTCATGTATCCAAATATCTACCATACCCTACCCTACCGTACCCTCTCAGGAGAACGCTCGTCATCTGGGTGTAATCTGTGCGGACTTCAATGCTCGCAGTCAAGAGCCTCTCAATCAGAAAGTGCACACTCTCATATCCGGATTGCAGGTAAGCCATCTATATATTTCTTTATTGTGCTTCTATGGAAAAAGGCTCTGTCTTAAAGGGCCCCTCCAGGCAATATCTACCATATGCATTTTTGGCATCATTGGATAGCTCTCAATGTCCTGAATCCCATCCTCTCTCCTTTTTAGTTGAAACTTCGCCGTTTCTGAGAAAAAGCGGTGAAAAGATTTCTCTCGCTGTCTACGTCTCTTCATTCCTCTCTTGTCTCTCACAATCAATCAACCGCTCTTAATTGGTTATCTCTTGAAATGAATGAGATGGTTGAAGGGACCCTTTAATTCAGGAACTGGACCAACTTAAGAACGAGTTTGAAGATGTTAAAGTGCCATTGGAGTTGCTTGAGGTTTCGTTCATTACTGTGATTAGTGACTAATCGGAGTACTGTAGGTCCTGGATCAAGGCAAGAATCCTCTTCTTTACACTAAAGAGTGCCTCGAGAAGACACTTCAAAAGAATCGCGAGGTAAGCTTTCCTTGTTATTCCCGTCTTATTCCTCCCTTCCTTATCTTGTTTACGGGCAGATTATAGTCCCCTTGTAGGTGAACGGTAAAGTGGAGATGTACAATAAGTTGTATGCTTCTCTGCTTAAGCATTTGGGAGAGGATATGCCTGAGGATACAACGAAGTACCGTAATCTGAGGGACAAGGACTCCAATGAATAGTCACTTCGATCCATCTTCTTTTCTTCATTTTGTTACTTTGCATTCCCTTTGCTGGATAAAGTGCTGTGATGTCCACTGTATCAGTGAATATTGCTCTGACGTTTCTAACGTTCCTTCGTACCTTCTCTTCTTTCGTATACCGTAGTGAATGTATATTGAGAGACAAAAGGGAGTACGGTATCGATTGGTCGTCGGGACTCAAATGTCCATCGGCGCTAATCATGTGATGCGACCGGCAGTGGCCGTATCGGCTACTCTTGTCAAGTTGGTTGTTCTTTGATCTTTGATCTTTGATCTCTAATGGCGATTCCAATCGCACTCTACAGAGCGGTCCCTCACATCCGTGCTCTTCGCATGTCGTGGACTTTCAACTCTTTGAAGAGTGAAGGAATGGAACAATTTGTGGAGGAACATCTCCCATTGATACGGTAAGAGGAATGGTAGGGTGGTTGCATGGGGTATGGAGTGTTACTTATGAAATGAAGAAATCGATGTAATAAGAGAATAGATTAGGCAGTGCTGCAGCCATTTATTAAGAGGTTTGTTAAGAGAGAACAATCCTCATCTCAAGTACACACTCCTTCGATCGTACACTGAGTGTGACCCATTCCTCGTTGCAGAGTAAGACCCTTTCCTCTCTTATCATTGTGAGAGTAACCATATTGGGTAGCTATAGCTAACAGCGATACTACAGTTTATCCAATATTGAATCTCCCCTTCTTTAAGATACAACTTCGGTCGATTCCGCAAGAAGCGAGTTTCATGGAAGAGTGATGATCAGATTCTAGCTATGGCTGAAGAGATGGTGGGACATGCTGGAGACTTCAGACTGGGTATGAGAGGGAATGAGGAGGAAGAGGGGATTAAGAGGGTAGAGGGGGGGAGGGTAGAGAGGGTACAAGGGAGGGAGAAGAATGAAGAGACAGAGAGCGCTTTACAGGAAAGAAGAGAGGAGTGAATAAACGACTCCCGAGGGGATTGGAGTTATGGGACACAGAGACTATGGGACATAATGTGTTCGAGGTACGGTAGGGGAGGGGGTACGGTAGATAGGGAGAGTACGGTAGGGGAGGGGGTACGGTAGTGAAGTTACCCATTGACGATACAAGAGGTAAAGGTGTGCTTTTACAGGTATATTCCAAGTGGAAGGATGACCCCAAACCAGCCGATACTATTACATGGAAGAACCATCCGAATCTCACTTATAGGAAGTACTAGAAAAGGTCTTTGTTAGTTGTTGCAATTGTTGTTTCTCATTGTTGGAGATGAGAATAAAAGGATGAATAGGAAGGCAATTGATTAGTCCACACACTGCCTCATTGATGTGCATAATGGGAGTATTCATAGGAGGGACGGGTTGAGAATGGGAAGAGGCCCGACTCACATCCTTCTGGATGCATTTATTCCATCTAGCTATATGTATTCCATCTAGATGTATTTATTTCATCCAGATGCATTTATCCCATCTAGATACGTTTATTCCATCCAGATGCATTTATTCCATCTAGATGCATCTAGTTCCATCTAGTCATCCGAGACGTGGAATCAGTGGAGAGCGGTGAGGGATGTGTCCCAGGAGAGACAAGAGAGCATTCTTGCATCAGAGAGAGGTTCCTTCTCTCTTTCCCTCTTCTCTGGTCGTCCCTCTTCTCTTATTAGTTCCCTTAAGGTATATGTCCCTATCCAGTCAACTATCCTCTCTTCATCAACTCCTCTCTCAATTCTCCATTCATCATCTCCACACCTCTCCCTTCACTTTCATCGTTATCCTCTTGTTTCTCTTCAGTTTCTTCTTATTACTAGTAAGTGTCATGTATGGTTATAGTGAAGAGGAAAGGGATTAGCAAAGGAGAATGATGTGTTGCGTGTTAGAATGTGGTTGAGAAGGGTTGGGGGTGGGGAAGGGTGGAGGGGTCAATAGGAGAATAGGAGGAAGAAGAAGCTGCGAGGATTCAGACCTCTGTGCTTATGTTTCTGTGTTGTCGAGTGAGACGCGAGTCTCTAGCACGAAGGGACAAGAAGAGCGACTCTTCCACAAGGGTCAGTTCACTTTCTTCTTACCAACTTATCTTTATCTTTATCTTTAACTTGGGTCAGTCTTCTTACAGTATTCACTGTACATGACGCGATTCAAAATTCAGTTCCTACCAGTTATTCACACATTCTCCAGTTTATATATTGCATCTGAAACATAACTCATCGTAGTTCTCATAGTAGTATTCTCGCATGTCCTTATCTGCAGTCCAATCTCACACGAGTTATCTGCCCCTGGGGCATGCCCCTCTATAGAGTACGTCTGTTCTCCTCCTAACCTTTCTTACAGGGATTCTTCTCCCTATCTCTAGCTCGGTTGGATGAATTCGATACGTTGACTCCGCTAATAGTAACCCCCTCTTCCTTCCCTCCTATCCCTCCTTCCCTACCAAGAGTGAGTAATGCAAGACCCTATAACTAAACGAGTACCCCTTGAGATCCCCCAGTTCTCTTCCCTTCCCCTCGACCGTTCCTCCTCCGAGTCTCCTCCACCTCCACGTCGTCCCCCCTCTTCCAAGACTCTCATCGTACCTCTCAATATCTCACGATGTAAGCATGGTTACTATCCCCTGAAATACGAGACAATCGGGGATTAGGAGGCAGTTCTCATGTGTAATCTTTCACTATTCAACATGGCCATCTGTTCAGAAATCTTCTTGGAAAGATGAAACTATGCATTAGAATCGTTGATAGGGAAGGCACAGTATTGCGAAGGCCATTTGAAAGCGCTGATTATCCCCGTGAGTCGTAGTCTCGAAGATATTGAGTCACCTCTAGCAGGAGACTAAATGTATTCCATGTACCCCCGTCATTTTGAGATCGTTCCCCTCTCGTTCCCCTTCTCGGCACTCCCGATAGTCGAGTGACGTCATTCGAGACTGGAACTACGAAGAGTTGTGCGACTATTCCAGAGGACGATGAAGAAACTGCCGATCTCGTCTCCATCGATAGGGTAGCTACTCTTCTTCATTTAGTCGGCTGTCATACAGAGTAGAGACACTGTCTAGCCATTACTAGCTTGTAGTAGGTAGTACTACTGTAACCGGCGGAACACTAAATGAGTGAATTGCAGACGTCAGTATCGACTTCTACACAGGTTAAATTGGGCAGTCGCCAGCTGTGCTTCAATTCAACCTACAACATCAACATTCCAGAGGCACCACCTTCCTTTCAAGTGAGCATTTGAAGACGACTCCGCAGATATATCAACTTGATTATGTGCAATCGATTATCACCCCTCCCCCTCCGTGACTATTTTTCATTGCAGATAGCCCCTCCATCCTACACTCCCCCTGATCCACCTCTGAATAGACCGAGTCGATTGAAGACTGAAGGAGACAAGATACGAAAGAAGAGGAGTCCAACCTCTCCCAATTCGTCGTGCAGTATCGGAAGGTGGCTACTCTACCTATCCTTCACTCGTATGCAACATTCTTCTCAGCCCTGCCTCTTCTATGGGTTCTGTTTCTCCCATGGAAAGTTGTCTGAGCGACAGTTTCATAGTAAACGATGCAAGTGGAAGATCCATCACTGGAGTACAAGGGACTGAGGACTCCCAGAGCAAGTATCAGTTGCATAGGTACAGGGAATGCAAAGTATGCATGGAATCGAAAGTATGGACCCTTCAGGATTGAAGAGGAATCGGAATGCATGGGAGATGATTCTGTTATGGCCTACAGTAGAACAGATGGATCTATTGTATCTAGTGAGATTATTTGAATCTGCAAATATTAGAATGCAAATTATTGAGTCATTCAAAAGAAAGAAAATTTTAAGAGTATTATAATATTATTTATTCAGGTGTCAAAGGTCACAAGACTATTACGATCCCACGGAGTATCTCTGAGCAATTTGAACTGATGCGACTCAAGAAGATTTGAATCACATGCTTTTCCATCATTAACTTTTTTACGAATGTTATGTGGTACTGGTCACTTTTATTGCTCGAATTTTGAGATCGGGTAATGAAGATTTTTAAATACTACCCATAAATTTTGGAGGAGGCAGAAATGCCGATTCGAATTGAATGTGTGTATGTATATAAATGGATGGAGATGATTATCGGTTGACATAGTTGAATATTTTATAACCTTCACCGTACTTTGTATCACTCCGTTCCGAATGACTGAGTATCTCAAAGTATGACGAATTGTTGAAAACATTTGTATCTTTAGATTTTCTTGTATGCGATATATATTTGCTTCCTTTTATTCTATGATGTGCATGTCATGAAAGCAGGTAAAATATTCTCGCTCTGTGACGCTTGTACTGAGTAATCCTCTTGTGCATGACGTATTCTATTTCTATTTTCGGTCTATTCCTGCTCCCCTCGGCAACTTGCTGGCGAATCGTGCTGCTTTCAATCATGGAAACGTCGGTTAAGTTGGAATCACTCGTAATTCAGGTAGATTTCTAATTGTGAAGCCATCATCATGTCATGTAGAATGTTACTAGGTTTACGGTAACCGTAACAGATGTGACCCAGCAAGCATTTTGCCGTTAGTTTTCTACCGTACTCAGTTTACCCCATTTTTGCTTTTATTTTTGTTATTGTTTATTTCTTTATTATTTCTTTTTACCTCCGCGTGAATATATGTACAATTGGAAGATGGTCGGTCGGTCCCGTGCGTCGACATCTCCACATAGCGAAACTGCTCAATCCGAACAACAGTGAGTCTGTTTTTAACTTGTCTACGTGATTTATTGGCAAACTGATAACGATTTTGGGAGGCGCCAGTAACATTACAGAAGTACCATTAACTTCGATGAATTACTACAAGATATGAATGAACAAGACAAAGAAATCGGCGATAGACTGCGTCGGCATTTACAATTCTTCTTCATGAATCCTTTGGAGAAGTGGAAAGTACTAGTCTAACTCTCGTAAAGCTTTACTTGTCTTGTTAGGTTCGACGGCAGTTTCCCTGGAAGCTTTCCTTGCAAGTTCTCAAGATTCTCTTCGTTACTGTACAGGTAAGAAGCAAAAAAGTATGCTGTATCACTAAATGGTTACTGTATTTCTCAGTTGATTCTCTTCGCCGAACTTCGCATGTCTCATGTAGACTTTATGGAGGATACAACAACTGTCATGCGGCACAAATTTCTAAAGGTTCTTTGTTCATTTGTTCATTCGAAAGTCTGAATAATAATATCGTCCCCTACAACTTTACGAATTACTATGTTGGGTGTTGGGATTATGGTATCAAATTACTAATTTTCAAACTACTGTTTCCTTTCCGATCCTTCTGTTTAAGGATTGGGATGACGATCGAGATGCAATTCAATATCCACCGAATGAAGGACGATATTCTGTTTACGATGGCAAGGGAATATTCGAACATCTCTCTTTTATCATCGATTCCGTGAGTCAGATGGACAGTAAAATTACTTTCTTATAACTTATCGATCATACATATAGCTCTGTCGAAGATAATGGATATTCTATATTAATATATTATATTCTTTATATCCGGCGTTAGGACGTGTATCTGTACCGTAGGGTGGATATGTAAAGTACGTAAATGATGGATGCTTTGGATTTTTAGCTATGTAAAGCGGCCTGAATAGGTGTTAGGTGGACACGCTTATGAAAATATATGTATTATATTTTGTATAACAGAAGTGTTTGCAGTACTACAAAATACAGTCGGAATCTTTCGCTTCCTTTTCATACGATACGAAAAATTCGGACAGACTGCTACCTGATACGGACACTAATTCAAGTTTGACTGCAGGAATTACTTTCGATGAGATTCCCTATATGCAGGTACATGGCTACGGTAGAAAATGGAAATTGACCAATCTAATATGTTTTATTGTTAAGGCATGTCTCGACAGAATAGCCAATGTAACTGTTAGCAACAATACGTACTTCTTCGATGTAACCGATGTTCACGGTTAGCGATGGTCAAAATAATCGAGTTGGTGTAATATTCAGAATGCACACATCTCAACTTCACTCAAGAGGAAGTCAATAAGATGAATGACCAAACAGTTGTCGATGCTCTTGCGGTATGTGTTTTGAATACGTTATGTCAATAATAGCTCCGAATAGAAATATTTTTGTTAATTTCAAATATTTTTTTGTATTTTACTTATGTTAGGTTAGCTCAAATTTGCTAGGAGGTTACTACCAAGCCTACCAATTAAAAAAGTTCGGATACTGATCAGCCCGTAGCTCAAAATATGATTGGGAGGGCCGCCGACTGTAGATAAGGGTAGATAATGTCTTCTAGAAACGAGGCATAACCTTTCGTCCCGAAGACGCCCTTCGCATATCCAAGGCAACTATCAATATTCGTCTGCGGACTATCCACTTTTCCCCCGTCTCAAGCGATCAAAGCCCCGAATGTTATCTGATCAAGGTACGGTAGCTATGAGGATTACGGTAGAGTTACCCTTAGCTGTCAATTGTATTCGACAATTCTCATCATACGGGGCAAATTCATGTGTACATCAATAACGTGATATCGTATGTCAATATTTGCAATGGAAGAGTATTGAAAGGTATTCAATCCTCTAGTTTCACAAGATAATCTCGTTTACTGCAGGAAATTCGATAGCTTACGATACAATAATCATGGCCGTATTGGATATTTGTGTACTTATTCTCTCCATTTCTTCCTTCGTTCTCTGTCTTCGAGCTCTCATAAAGGCTCGTTTGTTGGAAAGTGTGAGTTTTCATTTAATTATTTATCATTATTCATACCATTCTATGTTTTCAGAGAACGAAGGAGTATTTCGAGCACACTCTTCACATGAAACTCTCCGTATCCGATAGTCTCGACTTCACTAATCTCTGGTTGGTACAGTTCTTCGTCACTAGAATGTAGTCTGATCCCTTGAACCATCTCTTTTGAGGTATGTCATGATCGTAATCAATGATGTGTGCCTCGTCGTCGGAACAATAGCCAAGATATCGATTGAATTCAGAGTAAGTCCATCCTGCATTGAGGGAAGAAGGATACTCTCGTTAAGGATTTTGACTCGGACCTGTTCACCCTCACGGGAATTGTGCTTGGAATGGGAGCTCTTCTGGTTTATGTGGGCGTTCTTCGATACTTCGGCTTCTTCTCCCAGTACAATGTCAGTTCAGCTCATACTATCATTTTGTGTGACTTTCCCATCGGACGTTAGCATGCGTATGTGCACTAGGGATTCATAGTGTCAACCGATAGATTGTAAGTGTGCTATCAGAAACGTGCAGACAAGACTGGTCCATGTATTCATAGCCTTCAGCTACTCATCCTAACCATCAAGAAGTCCCTTCCTTCCATGCTTCGATTCATGGTCTGTGCTACAGTTCTCTACATGGGATTCCTGATGGCTGGTTGGGTTATCATCGGACCGTATTCCATGAAGGTTTGCTATCTTACATTCTTCTTATGAGCACTTTTGTTATTCTCACGCTCTATTTCGCTGTCTGCTTTACGTGATAAGTTATGTTCAGTTTCGAACTCTCGCTGCGTCATCAGAGGCCCTTTTCTCTTTGATGAATGGGGATGACATGTTTGCTACTTTCTACACAATCAACGACTCCAATACAACGATTAAGGTATGACTTTTTTCATTGCGGACTTTTTGACGGTTATGCAACCATAAGATAACTAACCAAAAGGCTCATGAATTGATCGTGAAAGATAACTATCAAAAAGATCCGAGCGGAATGCTCTATCTCGCATTGTCATTGGATGGAGGTGGTTGATTGCAGATCTTCGGAGTACTGTACATCTACGTCTTCGTGTGTCTCTTCATCTACGTCGTTCTTTCTCTCTTCATCGCAATCATCATGGATGCCTATGAAGTCGTCAAGGTATCCCAGCATCCCTCTGTCGCTTCTTCCCTTCTCTCCACATTCCCTACAGTATCCCTCCTCCTACCTACCGTACCCCTTGCCCCTTGCCCTCCCCCTACTCGTCCGTTCCCCTTGCAGGATCGATATGCGGATTCTCTGGTGAAGGAGCGAAGTGTACTCAAAGACTTTGTGTCAACTTGTCCTCCTGCGGATGAGTTGTCTTCTCCTTCGTCACGGGCAGCCTATGCCCCCGCGAACCTCCTCAATCTCGGTCGGTAAGTGCACCCAATGGTGGTGTATGAAATGACTCTCTTCGTCCTTCGTATCCACTCGTGTCGCACTACTAACATTCAACCTCCTTCTTCCGTTTATACTAATATCGGAGTAGTTAGTGGAATAGTAGACAACGACTCATCCCATGCACCACCTAACCATCTTTCTTATTTTCTTTCCGTTCCTTTCTTTCCATTAATCTCGCTGTGTGATCGTTATCGATGTAGCATGATCGCAGGGTGACGTCATCCTCCAGTCTAGTTTCGTCTTCCTAGATTGTAGTTTGATGGATTAAAGAGATTGTTTAGCGGCGGCTGGCAACGACTCGCATAGTGTGCAGACTCTTCGCTTCCTCGATCGAATACGAGATCGAATATTCGCTACGGCTAATGCCTCGAGGCACGATTCCCTATGGATGATTGAAATGATTGAAATGTTCCGAATCTCGTCCATTTCCCCACTCATTATGAGACAACCACAGTGTTCGAGTGAAAGATTTTAGGCGAAATAACACAAATTTACGGGTGGAACGTTTTAATCAACTACTCACTAAAGCTTAATTCACCGGGACTTCCGTTACCATTTAGTTGTACTATTAGAACAGCAAAACGAAATTTGAGAATATATTCAACTTTTAAGTTAGGTTATATGTATTTATCTGTGTATCGTACCCCTTAGCAATTACTTATGCTAAGGTTCTCCTCTTTCACGAATCCCTTGAACGACGATTCGTATCCGTCGGCTACAGTATCCAATTCGTCTACACCACCGGTATCACGGGAAATGAATAGTTTATCGCATCAACGATCGGCCAGTAATGATCCTGCCATGGTTTAATCAGTTTTAATTTTAACACACTACCTCTCACTTACCCTTTACAGAGTTTATTTTCATATTAATGCACTTTTTACGTTTATAATTTGAGATTTCTTCTATTTTACTAGTCTGTTGCTACTTTCTAATAATTGTTCCTCTCGATCTGTTTTATGATCTTAACGCGCTTTCTTCGTATCTTAATATTCCAAACGTGCCCGTTTATTCCAAAAGGTTAGCTTGGAGTGGAAATTCGAAAGATATTTGAGCAATGTATAAATATAATTGTATAGCTAGATAGATATATTTGTACTTACGTGATCACTAAGAGGTATCCTCTGTTCTGTCTCTCTCTACGGTTTCCCTTCGCTCAAATGTGCTTCTCAGTTTGGTTGTTCTAACGAATCTTTTCTCCTTGTGCGATAAAAGTGTTTGCCTTCACCTCAACTGGAAGTGAACAATTGTTTGGCGTTGATTACCGCAAACGATACGTGATGGTTGTTCTAGTTAAGGATTACGGTAGCTCGTTTGATAGTGAATGGTTATAATCATAGGCCACTCTAAAGCATTAAACTACGTTGACCAGTAATGAATTGTGAAGTGTGTGTGTTAAAGGGCCCCTCCAGGCAATATCTACCATATGCATTTTTTGACATCATCGGATAGCTTCTAATGTCCTGAGTCTCATGCTCTCTCCTTTTTTGCTGAAACTTCGCCGTTGCTGAGAAAAAGCTGTGGAAAGATTTCTCTCATTGTCTGCGTCTCTTCATTCCTCTCTTGTCTCTCACAATCAATCAACCGCTCTTAATTGGTTATCTCTTGGAATGAATGAGATGGTTGGAGGGACCCTTTAAGAGAGTGTTTATGTGTTTCACTAGATAGTCCCCCCTCCCCCCTCGCCCCACCCTCCTCCCCTCCCCTGCTCCCTCGCTCTCTCTCCCTCTCAGACTCTCCTCTCCTCATGTTCTCTTCCATTCGTGTCTCTGTCCAATTCACACGTCGTCTCCTCTCAACTGATTGTGGTACAATGGCTCAACCGGGAGAGAAGATTGTTACGCGACCCGAGGTATCATTCTATACCCTCCTTCTGAGGCTCATCTATGGAATACGGTACATGGGATTACGGTACTACTAGAATACGATTTAACAAGTGTTGAGACCAGGGTGAAATTCTAAGAGGTGTATTATCTTCTGATGTTGTGAAAAGAGCTTGAAATAGATGCACCGATACATGGTTGACTGTCTAACGAAAGTGGGGGCATCGATGAGTCACGCGTCTCAATTGGCTGATGTACTCATAGAGGGAGATGTACGGGGACACTACAGTCATGGATTGAATCGATTGGGTAGGCATACGGTAGGGTACAGTAGGCTACGAAGGGTTAAGGGATGTACATCACGAATCTCGAGGAGAAGAATACTGAGGGACAAGGGGAGCCCGAGATTCTCAATGGTATGATCTTCTTGTCTTATTGTTGGGCAGGCTCACCATTTATAGTTCTCTAACTGATTCTCGTATTAGCTAAATACTGTAGGTACAGTAGTTCACCACTGTGAAGAGTACAATAAACAAGTGTTGTAGAACGAGCAAGTAGTGCTTGGGTGGATGGGAAGAACCTTCTCGGACCGGTAGTAGGCAACTTCTGCTTGGATCTGGCAGTCAAGAAGGCTAAGGAGACTGGAGTTGCTGTAGTCTGTGCGAAGGGTGAGTGAAGGGAGTAAAGGGAGTGAGGGTATGCTTGGAGCTTGCATTTACAAGCATTCTTGCTACCATCTCATCGTAGTCGCGAAGTCTAATAACTCTGTATTGAGGTTCGAATCATTTCGGCATCGCGGGATGGTACTCAATGAGGGCTATGAAACAGGGATGTATGGTCAGTTACAGTACTCCCTCCTCGATTACCGTATCCCTCAGGGAATGGCCTTCACGAATACGTCTCCGTTGATGTTCCCCACTCGATCTGCCAAACCTGCACTCGGTATACTGCAGGCTACAGTAATCCTCGCAATCATTCGCTTCAGGAACCAATCCAATTTCGCTAGCTGCCGCAGGTCGTGAAGGTGACGCTTTCGTACTAGATATGGCCACTACTACAGTAGCTATTGGAAAGGTGAGAGAATAACAGAATGCAGGTTACGGTAGCTGTAGTTGGAAAATATAGTTGATTAAAAAGATCCGTCAGTTTATCATTGCGAATATCTGGCGAGAGAGTGTGCAAAAGTGAGAGAATTAGACTTATTTTGGAACGAAAGAAACTGACGGATCGGTTTATTCCACTATGCTTGTATCAATTGCTATTTTCCGGCCTTTTATTTACAAATTTGCTCACTACTACGCATGCGTGCGCAATTGTCCAGGCAATATTTTGAGAAATGGCCCTACCAAAGTACGAAATCATAAAATATCAAGCCTACCAATTGATATTTCCAAGAAAATATGAGCCTACCGAAGCAAAATTTCGAAAATAATTGGGCCAGCCACCCGTACTTCTAATCTGTGCCCACGTATGCTACTATGGTATTATCGATCCTCGCTTTCAAATTTGCGTTCTGACAGTAATGATTCCGTCTTCCGTTGGTTATTTGCACTTTTGGCTGAGCAATTTTGCTAAATAACGCAAGTCCAATCAAGAATGCGCGGTACGAAAATTTGAATACGAGGACCGACAATAAGTATGATGAGCTTGTACAGAGATCAGTACCCTTTTATCAGCTGCTTGTTACATATAAATTCATAGCTGTTCATCTCAGTTCTTATTCAAAGTGAACTGAATGACGTCGATGTGATCATATTCGAAAAGAGACGAACACAGCCCTGTAATACGGTAACCTGAATACAGTATGACAAGAGAACAAACCGAAGTAGAACTGCCACTTGCGATGGAAAGTAGTGGAGTAACCGAGACGGACGATTTCTTTCTCTTTGCTGTTCCATGTACTGTAATATGAACACTAAAAATAAGACAGATACACTCGTATCCCCACACCTAGTCAATGGTCCAATCCCAATCCCAAATCCCTCCTCCCCTCAGTCACCTCAACCACGTATCGAGAGTCCTTGCATAGTGCTTGGCCATCCTCTTGCCCATCTCCACCTCGAAGAGAACTTCATCGTTGTCGTCCTTCGGAAGAGATCGATGGATGGCTCCGATACTCGGAAGATGCCCTCCGGGGAAGATGTGCTTCTTGATGAAATCTGACGAACGGCAGTAACGGTCGTAGTACGCGTCGGGACACACGATTGCCTGGAAGAGGGAATGGAGAGTTAAAGTGAGGGGAGACACTCAGTCAGAGGATGTCTGACAATGAGTGGCCCTCACTTGAATGGCAGCTTTGCCTCCCTTCTCGAGTCGATCGTGCAGTACAGAGAAGTATTGAGGGAGGAACCGTTCCCCCACAGCTTCAATCATCTCAATCGAGACTATCGCCGTGTACGTGCCCTCTTCCAATCTGAATACTTCTTCTCCTCCCGTGAAAGTGAAAGTCATCTCATCTCCCTCAAAGAGCCCCATCTCTCCTTCACATGTCCTTCCCTTATCTCACCTGTAATCGAGAAGTTTGAGTTCTATTTTGTCCTCGAGGCCGACGTCCCGAATCTTGCCTTGAGCCAATTCCAGTTGTTCCGTTGAAATGGTCAGTCCCGTCCACTTGCAGCCGTATCTCAAATGAACTTCATTGTGGACGAAGATAGCTTCTAGTCAAGTGGTCGAGGTCTTTCTCTTATGAGAATGAGCTATGTCCTTGCTTACTTCTGTACAGCTCTTATTGCAGCTGTTCCCCATCCACATCCTATCTCAAGGACGTGATCAGCGGGAGTCAATTGGAGACTCTCGATAAGGGAGTCTACCTAAATAATCCCATTCCACCATCTCGTATCACCCGAATCCTCGTACCTTTCTTATCTGAGCTTCTTCCAATTCCTTGTTATCGTCGTTCTCTGGCAAAGCGGAGTCGACGTTCTCGAAGAGTGCACACGAGTACGTCATTGAAGGATCAAGGAACAGTTGGAACATTTCATTTCCGAGATCGTAGTGCTCGCTTATGTTCTTCCGTGATCTGCTTTGAACTTCGATTAATTTCATCCATGTTAGCCCACCTCATGATTGTGTTATCTCGTATCCTGTGGCATATATAGTTGTAACTGGCAACAATAGCACGAAGGAAGGAAATGAACTTGTTAAGAAGAAAGTGGGCAATGGAAAAGGAGAGGGATCGAGGACCCCGCTTGCCTGTTCTCATTGCTGCTTTTTCTCCTGAATATATGCTGCTTCTCTCGTAGTATTCGATGCACAAACGTTTGGCTCTGATGAGACAAGTAAGGAAGGCTTTGATTCCCGGGACGGCTCTCCAGTCTCCATCCATATACGCCTCTCCCAATCCAATCTGTTCATGTCTCCTTCGATTTCACCATTGACCTTCGATTTGTACCTTCTGATCTAGTAGCAATAACCAACAGAAATGGATGGGGTTGTCGATGTAGAGCGTGACTTGATTTCCTTCACTGAACAATCACTGCTTAGTCTACATCCAACCTCAAGCAGTGGAATGATCTCATTGTAAATTCGATTGGATCCAGTCGCTACTCATCCAGTTCCGTGCGTTCTCATCTCCTCTCTCTTGTCACTGTCTCTGCTTTCCTCTCGCTCTTCCCAATTCTCAGCTTATTGTCGTGTACTCAACAAGGATGGAGAAAGTACTCACTTGTTGTTCTCTGCACTCTTTCGTTGTCCTCCGAATGATACAGAACGAGCGAGAGTTGTGAATTCAACTGTCAACTGTTCCGTTGTTCCATCAACCATGGGTTTGAAGAAGCTACAAGAGCAATGAAGTTATGCCTTTGGCAGAAGCTTACCGGGTTACAAGAGGAACAATGAATGTTCTGACAATGAATGAGTGAATGGCATCCCTGATGTTATCTAGGATCTTGCCCGCGGTCATTTACCTGAAGATTCAGTTCTGCCGATCTGAAGAACAGTTGCGAGATAAGAAACACATGAACATTTTAAAAGAAAGTGAATGAAAGAGAATAGTAAGGAGATAAGATTGGCTGAGAGAGCAAGCTGTCTCTTGCTCGGATAAAGGGGGAGTGGCGACTGTGGGAACGAACTATCGCAAAGAGGGGACTAAGTGAATGCAGACGTCCAGTCTAAGTGTGTCAGGTGGGGAGACTCGTACCCATTGGCCCCTCTTCCCTTTCACTCCCGATTCAACTATTCCCTTACGAACACTTCTTCAATAAACAAACAATATCTATTGTGCAAGAGCTAATAAGAAGAAATGCATGTCAATGGAAAAAATTGAAGGTAGAACTGGCATCTCGCAAGGGCCAACAAGTGCCGCCGACATGGGGTGCAGACCACAAGGGAAGAACATCGACGGATCCCAATGTGATAGTCGGAGAAGGAGCATTGCATCCCCTTGGAGGAGATGAGTTGTCGGGTAGGAAAGAGTGCTTGTCTACGTGTAATCAAGATGAACAGGTGGATACAAGGGATACGGAATGGCCATGCTGGTCGACATACTCTGCGGAGTTCTCGCTGGGGCACACTGGGGTCCGAATATCCGACGATGGGGATCGAACGCAGCTGTGGCTGATCTGGTGATCATTGTGTCGTTGGTAATAGTTTAGCTTGCTTATACAGGGACAATGTTTCATTGCTATCGATACGAGTGCGTTCGCTCCTGGATTCAATGACAGACTACAAGATATGATGGACACGATGAGGAGACTGCCACAGGTTGCATGGTATAAGGAAAGATGAGAAGATGTTTTGACAGAGCGGAGAGCAACCTGTTGAAGTAGCGGGAGATATGGAGAAGAGACATGAGCAACTCGTACACACTCTTGGAGGCATTCCGTATCATCCGAATCAGATAGAATTCGCTGTAAGCGATTTGAGAGATGAGATATAACGAGGCAATGATGTTCAGGTGACTCTCGCAGAGAGAATCGGTGTACAGCCGCCAAAGTGTATCTAATACACGATGAAGGAATAGAAGGTAGTTCAAACCAGGATATGCAAGCCTCATTTAGTTTGCTGCTTCTACTTGCCTAAATTTTTGTCCTGTTTGCCTAGGAAACGGTTTAAATCCAAACATGTCAATATTGTATAGAACGAGAATATGTAGAGGTCATATGAATCATATGAAATGGTAATTATATTGCCGCCATAAATCTTTATGTAAGAAGCAAATGTTGTACAGACTATACCATGGACATGTTAGACGTCTTGTTCTCAATTTTGGCAGAAAGCTTGTAAATTAGAAGGGGCATTTTCTCAATCTGAGGCGACTCTATGAGATCAACAATAGGATCGGTAAGTGAAGGTTTTGTGAACTCGGAGGGTTCAACGTAGCTGTCCGTAATCTCCTCAGTTGGAACGGGTGTGGTCTCGGGGTCTGCATCTTGTTCTTCCAGAGGTTGCACTTCCTCCAAATGGTCTACACTCTGTTCCGATTCATAGCCAGAATCTTTCGATGCTTCTGCGTCTTCGACTTCTGAAATGTACACATTGGTTTTGAAGGTAACGATTCTTACTTGGTTGTGGTGGTGTAGTGGGAGGAGTGGGAGGACGATGGATGCATGCACACGAAAGGGACGCAGCTCGGTTCTCGAATGCGTATCTAGTACAAGCACGATAAGTGTCTTTCACAACGTTTTGCTCCAAAGGGTAGATCACGCTTGCAAAAGGAGAGAGGGGAGGTGAGAGAGCATCTGAATCGGAGAGACGCAGACACAGTCGCAATTGGGCATAATTCGGAGTGTATCTTTCCCTTCTGAGTAGCAACCTTTCCAAGAAGTAGAGGTCGACTCCGTCCAGTCCAAGTGCACGATTCCTTCCCGTTTGATTGCGTAACTCCCACATGGTCAGAAGGCATCCCGTCCTTACTTCGGCCACTTTTGCTTGACCTTCCCACTTAGAAGTGTTCACTACGTAACAAGGGTGATGATACCAGTGCACCGAGGAATCCATGTGCGTTGTCTCGAACACGGAAGAGTTGAGAAGAACACTCGACACTATCGTAGAGGATAGCACAACAAGCACGACAAGACTAAACACAAGTAATATAAGGGAAGATATGGACGACTCACCTTCTGCAAGCTCTTCGTACACTTCTCAGATAGACATGGCGAGATGATAACTGATATGAATATGAAGAAAGGCAAAGTTCTAGTCACACACATTCTTCGTTGTGAACAGTGGTAAATAAAGGAGGAAAAGAGTGTCATCTCATCGCTCCCTGGTGACGCTTTGTAACAATCGCCGCATAGATTTATGATGGCTATTAGAGGGTGCCCAAGAGTCGAGCATGGCTCTCACAGCTTCATCCAACTTTTCAAACTTTTATTCACCATACGCATTATGACACTTTTTTAGCCCGTAGTACTTATACTTTGCATACAGAAATTTCATAAATGGAGCTATATCTTTACATTCTACGAAGTGGTTCGTAGAGCTTCGTGATAAGCACATGTCCGAGAAGTGCGGTTTTCGTTGCAATGACTTTGTTGACCTTCTTGACTTTCTTCTTCTCACAAAGATCAACTTCGCACTCGATAGGACCCTGTGAAGCATTTGATTTGTTGTAATGCTGTAGTAAGTATTCATACAGTGCTCCGTTGTAAATGGTTGAGTATCGTCCTCACTGAGACTCCCTCCTCTTCGTCTGTCAACATGCGTGTTTTCGCCGATTCCAGCTCCTTGAAGGAGATTGAGTTTTGTGAGATGCCATAATATTTCCTACTCCTCCGAATCGTAGATAGGCAAGATACGTGCTCGCATGCTTCTTCTGCTCTTCATTTTCCTCTCCGTCACTATCTTCTAACAAACAGCTGACAGACGAAAACACGTATACCTCAAACAATTGTAGCTGCTTTGTCTGTAGCACCTGTTACCTTGTTTGTGAAGTGTCCACAGAAGCTAAACCAAATGGTAACTAGTAAACCTTGTTCGTCGAATCGTACGTAGACTGGCGTTGGTAATTCTAAGAAGAATAGATGTGAATTATGTTTTGTAAGGTACCATGTATGCTTGTCCAGTGTCCGTTATGTGTAGAGAATGAGATGGTGTGTCCATTGTAGTCAATCGGGTCAGCAAGTGATCGTGGTCTAGTCAGAGAAGTTCGCAGTTCCGGTATTTGCACCTTCTGCACTCTCGCATCCTTCTCGATATCTAGTGGATGGCAGTTATTGGCGGGAAATACTTTACTGTGGTGTTGGAAAGCACATCCATATTTTTCCCAATATTCCACCCCAAAACTGCTAGTCATGAGAATAACGCTAACAATAAGATACATAGAAATAAAATAAACCTATAAATACATGCTGTAGCATCTCGACCACCGGCCGACGTGATAGAAGATGATTCTTGAGATATTTCATGAACACTCCGTTGTCCTCTCCTTTTACTTCATAAGCACCCACTCCACCGGATCTATTATACTCACTGTTTACCAATATCTTTGAAGTCGAACTTACGTTGAATAACCGTATACGGTGTTTCGATTCGCCTTATGCTTCTTTTTATATTTCTCAGCAACTGCATTGAAAGGAGGAACACAGTCAGCTCTGCAACAGGGTTACCTTCAAAATATGCAAAAAATATATATAGCATTACTTACGGAATATATTTGCGACAAACGTCGAGAAGAACCAAGTGAAGAGCTGGTGAATAATCGGCAAATGTCGCGAGTACCCAATCCATCGAGATTGAATGTTCGGGAGCATGAGCCTAAAGCTTTGGAATATTCGATAAAGCACAACCCTATAGGGTTCTGCTTTATCAAAGGTATACCTCTAGAGGAGCATCAACGGGAAGAAGATAACATTGACCGTTTACTTCGAAGCCATGACCCGCGAAGTATAAAACAGCTGAATATTACCATTTCTCGAGAAAGTTCACTGCACATACCATATACATCATTTCCCAGAAGCTTTTTGTACTCTTTGATCATAAATTGCATCTCAGAAAGAGTGAGATCCGCAAGAACGACAGTTTTATAGTCCATTTCCTGAAGCAAGAGATTGTTACCTCGTTTTTATCCACTTTCTAACCTGCAATGCAGCAGCTAAAGTCTCTGCATCACAATGAGGAGTTCTCAGTTCAGGAAGGAAACGGTATGTACAGTTAGATAGGATCAGTGCAACTTTGTCCGCTGCTCTTAGCTCTTCGATGGCAAGTGCTATAACAAGTCGTACATATATTATTGCAAACGCACAATCCCTCAGTAAATTTATTCCTATTTCGCCTACATTATCTTTACTTTCTTTCGGAAATAGCAATGACACAACTTGCGGGACATGTTCCACAACCACTATCAAATCTATGCTAGAACATAAAGAAGAGAAAAGAGACCTTGTGCATGGTGTACGATATCTTCCTTTTCTCGATTATTTCCCATTATCTCGCGGAGCTTCTCTAACTCTTGAGCCTTGCAACGATCGCATGCTGAAAGAAGCAGTTGCGGTTGCAGGAAACGTTTGGGAAGTTAACATACCGTGTTCAGACTTCACATACGGAATAAGGTTGATAGGTTCACAAGTTAGACTGCTTTCATACTCCTTTGGTTCTCCTTTAGAGTTGAACCTAAACCTCCCCATTGTATAATATTTATTTTCAACGAACACATACCTATAGAAATCAGAAAACGATTGGCCATCTTCAACGCAGTTCCAAACTCGGCAAGTATAGGAAGGAGTTGTTTCGCATTTGCACCTTAAAGAAATATATACAGTGAACTGGAGTTGGAGGAATGCAAAATCTTACATCGTTAGACGAAGTGTACATCCGTTCTCTATTTGAAGAGGTTCTCCATCTTTTCGCCATTCAAAGCAGGCAGAAGGGAACCCAACAGCGAGCGGTTCTAGGAATATCTCCTGTGTTTCGGTCGAAACTGTTATCCTTATTGGTCGTTCCGCCGATGCCCAGCGAATAGGTTCTGAAGCTCAGAAACGTAACGAGCCACTATATTCCGCGAAAAACTCACTGAATTTTCTATGGAGTACCAGCTGTGGACGATCATAGATGCTAGAACCGTGGAGGACGCTCATTATCTGGAGCCTTTTCATGAGGGATTGAACGGTCTGTCCACGATTCCCCCATAGTCTGAGAATAGCCTCAGATGGAGAAGCCTGTCGATTGATTCTTTCAATTTCCTCATTGCTGAAACGAATCTTACACTATTGTACTTGAACGCATAAAAGCTCAAACCCCATAATGAGATAACTAATTATTCACCTCGAATAGAAACAATCTTTCTTATCACCGTCGACTATCTTCAACCATACTTCGTTTGAAGCTAAACTTGAAGCAAGCTGTTGAAAAAGAGGCAGTGGAAGTTCAGCAAGGTTAGTTTCGAGACTAATCGACATATAACATCAGACAATCTGGAAAAAAAGAGTTTTTAATAAGAAGTAAGTTAGCATGCTTAGTTTAACTTTTTTCTGTGCATAAAATGGCATCGAAAATTAAATGTAGGAGTCATGACTAGTGCCATCGAATCGGGTCTTTTTCATGGTTATGTTTCATGTATTCCATAAATCGAACAATGGCGTTGTTATACTGTACCAGATGAAAGATAACCATAAAAAGGACCCGATTCGACGGCTCTAGTCGTGACTCGAGTCAGCTTGCTGGTGTAAGTAAGAAATTTGACATATTGAACTTGGCAAAACGCCAGACTGTAGAGCCATTCTCAGTTTTAGCTGTGTGTATGCGTATAATGCTTGACTGAGTATCACAGATTTTGCTTAGGTTTCACGAAGAGACGACAGAGAAACGAGATGAACACGTTAAAATATCGAGCATTGGCACTTTTCGATTGATTTGTGTATTGCATAGGTCGATAATATCGTTGATTGCTTTGTTTGAACTAATTTTGGCCTTTTATGCTCAAGTTTGGCGTTGCTTTTATTGCTTATGCCATGTTTTGATCATTATTCTTTCTGCGAATATCACCTGTTCTGGAAATTCTTTCTGCAAGCCTGTATTCTATGTTATTGCGCTACTTGAATACTTTTATTACGGTGTGGTTATTTTACCTATCCTACAGACTGCTTGCTATTTGTAATACGTTTGCTGCAGGTATGGAGAAAAGCCGGCGACCGGCCGATTTCTTAACAATCGACCCGTCGTCAACATTCATGACGGCTACTTCATCCCGCAACTTTGAGGAGCTTCCTGAGAACTTCTTAGAGACTGCGAGTCCCCAACAGGTACGCTTGTGAGATGCAGTTTAAACATTCGAAAGCTATCTTTCGAAGCTTCCTTTGTTGCGAAGTTGTAAGAGTTTATGGTGCAAGAAGAATAGTGTCTTTCGTCGACAGTTATTTGCTATTTGGAATGCCCACAGGTACTAAGAAAAGATGAGTAAAAGTTATTTTAGGGTGGTCTCCATCAAATGGGAACCCATGAAGGACAGACCTCAATAAATTCACCTCAACTTGCTCCTCTTGCTCCAATGAGCATTTCTTCGGATCAAGGGTACGTTTTTTTCCTCTGAATGAAATGCTTTCATATATATTTTTTTCCAAATTCGGATACTCTCAAGGTCGTCTTAATCAAGATACTGGTATACGTTTAGCTTAGGATTCTGTTTTTCGTAATGTGGTGAATTCTCAGGGGAAAAATACAGTAATTGATTGTAGTTTACGGGGTAGGACCCCTCCCGCCCGCAGGCCACTGTTTACTATGAAATTACCCGTACCGCAGTGCGAAATTACCCCCACCGCTGTACTAAATTCTCGATTTACATGTCTACCCTACCGCAACTCGAAAATCCCTACCGCAAAAATAATTTAAAGTATGAGTATTTATCCCCTGTGAATTTTATAAAACGCAGTTAGGTAAATGTTTACAAACGTTAGAATCAAGAAATATTTTTGATTTTGCTACTCTAATCTCTCCTACATTACCAAAGCCTTATTACTATATACTTAACTGCAAATATTACTATGTACTTAACTGCTACCTAGAAGATATTCTTCGTTTATCATAAATGTTTATATCTCAGTTATTGCAGTCCATCGTACCAGCCAATGTTGGCACAGTACATTCCTCTGAAGGACGAAGGGATAGCCATCAGACATGGAAGTCCCTTGGACAAGACAAAGTATCGTCTTGTTTTGTTCATTCTTAATCTTTCTTGTTCAGCTTCGGTAATGGACCAGCGGGTCTGTTGTCTCCTCTTCATGTGGATGGTGCACGAAGAGTAGCCCCTCCTGCTAATTTCAATCGAAGCAACTCAGGCATTTACATTAAGGTTGTTCTATTTTTATTTCCTTATTTATTGATATGTAGTATTCTGGTACTTTATAATGCTTTGAAAGATAAAATGAAAATGTTATTGCAGGAGGAGGTGGACACATTGGAAGGGTCTCCTCCTCACCACCTACTTATGCCTCACAACCAACAAGATCTCGATAGGAACGATGCCACTCCTCCTGCTGTTAGCAATGTAGAATTGGCATCTACGATGATCACGACCATTCTCGGGGATCAGGTTACACTTATATCTTGCTTTTATGTTTGAAGTACAGTTGAAATTCTGTATAACGCATTATGTATTTCTTTAACTAATAATAATAACTAATATCGAATGCCATTTTGGGCTTACAAGCTTCAGGTCTTCGAAATGTACGAGTAGATTAGAATAAGCTATTTATGCTTGATAGCATTGAAATTTAGGTGATGGTTTTTTTATTGTTGCTGTTTTAGACTGTGAAGCAAGACTCTGAGGAGATGGGACTGGAAGCAACTCGGTTAAACGGTGAATCGGGAGAAGTTCCAACCTCCAGCTACCAACGATATTCTGCCCCTTCTTCAAGCAGACGTTAGTCAACTTTTTTTTTTCTTTTTGACTTTGCTATGAATCATTCTTGTGTTAGTATTAGTATTATTCAAAGGCTACAAGGATATTTGTAGATATCGTCTAGATGTTTCTTAAAGGTTTATCCATATTTTTCAGCCCCTGCGAAGCGAATCTACTCAACGAACGATGCGAATGATCCGTTGAATGCTGAAATTGATGATGACATTTACATCGACACGAAGGATTTGTGCAAGGTTAGTATTGTCTTATCTTTTATTTTTTATATTTGTTCTTTTTAAATGATTATATTTGGGAACTTAACGTTCAATGGTTAATGGTGTCCCATCTATTATTGCTATAATTTTATTTTTCAGCGCATTGCATACGAACTGAAGCAGCATTCAATACCACAAGCAATATTCGCCGAACGGATACTCTGCAGGTATTCTTTATTCCATTTTTGAATACTTTTGCAGAGCATTGCTTATATCCATATTCATTTGATTATTGCAAAATCATAGTCATGGTCACCTTGTCTGTAAAACTTACTGCAGCCGTTTTTTATTGGTTAGCTTGGTGGATTAAACGACAAAATGCTAGAACTGTGTATATAAAACTATTCTGATAGTTTGAATGAAAGAAACGAAGTGTTTGCAGGAGTCAGGGGACGCTATCGGATTTGCTACGAAATCCGAAGCCGTGGAACAAATTGAAGTCGGGAAGGGAAACGTTCCGGAGAATGTTCAACTGGGTACAACAGCCTCTGGCCATGCGATTGGGCATTCTCGATATGTACAACAAGGGTGAGGGTTCGTTCTTTTTATACCACTTGAAGTATGCTCATACTTTCCCGTCTTTGAAGTGTTCTCGTCATTGGCCATAAGCTTGTCTCTCATTACATTAAGTGCTCGTGAGAGAAGGTTATTAAGATGGAGCATCGGATAAGACGACGGGAGTAGTGAATGGGGCTGTGATAGCTGCGAGTACGGGACTCTCCCCTCCGACACCCGCCCAGAATGTACGACACCATCGAAGGTTAGTCCATTGTTCCACTCATTTTTTGAAGATACCCAATAGGCAACGGGAAACGGATCTATTTTTTGTTTACGTTTCAAGTGGCGACTACTTTCTCAGATAGGTTTCCTGAAGCATAACTGTAGGAATGGTCCGTTCCAATCCCTGCTACTGTCAAATATTGAAACGCTGTGATTGTACTGATTTTGTGGGCTCGGTAGTATGTGAGCTTTTATATTGGTATTATTTAAAAGTAAGGGACCTTAACTAGTGCTGCTAAGTGGTTGATTTTGTTCATTCAGGTCTTCCACAGGGGAGGACGGTCAACCAGTGAACAAACGACCGCGATTAGTCTTCACTGACATTCAGAAGAGGACTCTTCAGGTATGCATTCCTTTTGATGACTGTAGCCCTTCTCTTTGGTCCCTGTTCTATGCCACGTAGGGAAGGTTCGTATAATCGTTGTTCAGGCGATCTTCAAGGAGACGCAACGTCCATCGCGTGAAATGCAGCAGACGATAGCTGAGCATCTCCGTCTGGATCTGTCGACGGTCGCCAACTTCTTCATGAATGCCCGTAGACGATCTCGACTGCAGAATGAGGACGAACCTGCTCCTTTCCAGCAGGTTTCACTCCCTCCTCACATTCCTTCTCTTCTTCTTTCTCCTAATGTTCTGTCTCGTGCACAACCTTTGTCAAGGTTTAGGACTCTGAGATTTATGGCAGACGTCATGTGTTAATGAAAATGTGCCTGGTCTTGTTTGTGACTGAGAGGTAGAGTAGGGTGAACTGTAGTGAAGTGTGTGCTCTTTGACTGTATCGAGTTAGCAGTGAAGTGTCTTGTAGTCCCTATTCTTCCTCCCTTCTCTCCTCTTCTCCTTATTCCCTTCCGTCTTAGCCCACTCTCTATTGTATGCATGAGAGAGTATCTTCTCCTTCCCTTTTGCCCTTTTCCCGTTCTTCTTTTCCCCTTATACCAAATGTCCATCTTCAGATCCGATCCCTGTCTCCTCCCAATGGGTCTTCTTCACCCACTCGATCCGTTCCACCTTCCAGGTTAGTCATTTTTTTATTTCTATTTATTCCCTAACTAAATCTATGAAAAAAAGGAAAAAAGTTGCGATGTAATAGAAGTTATTCTTCGTAAGGTACACTTGTCAGCAAGAAGTTCGATTCCCAACTATTTATTCAACTTCATAAAGATTACATAGCATTATTCAGATTATTCAGAATAGCTCGGTGAGCTTTTAAATTATAATTTTTGATAATGAAACGAGAAGATGACGGAGCGTTTACAGAATGAAGAAACCGGGTGCGAATCCAGCCCACATCGATCATACGTTGAACAGTGTGTGTGAGGATGCCTTGGCCTATTCAAGAAGGAGGAATGAAGAGGCTGCACACATTCAAGATGATTACAAGGTTGGTGACCAAGACCTTTATTCATCGATACAGTTGATTATTGAGCAGTGACTATTAGGGATGGCAAAATGAGTGTGAAAGTGCAAATATACATGATCTCACAACCTGACTCTTCTCATTCGTTTTCACTATTTCGCCTGAGCGGTGCACTGTTTTTGCACTTTTACACCCATTTTACCGTCCCTTGTGACTGTCCTCTTTGGAAGCGCATTTAATTGTAGGAATAAATTACTTGAGAAATTACAGCTTCCGCTGAATTCTAATTTGCCAGCCTTACTAGCGAAAACAGGTGTAGACAGAGCGTCCAAAAATAATTAAAGAAATGGTTAAAGGGTCCCACAACTAGCTTTTTAACAGTAGTTACTCTTTACGTTATGATATGGAACAGGTCATGTATGGTCTGATTCAGATTCCCATTTTCCTACTATTTTACATTTGAGCTTGGATATCGATTATGTGATAATAATGATACAATCTAAACCCAAATTAGTATACACATGCCTTTTACGATCCTTTAAGCTTTGTGAAAGCTAACGGAATTAGAAAGAAATAAATGGTTTAGGACGATGTAGCGATCAAGGAGGAAGAAGTGGAATTGGGTCCTGAAGACCTCCTCGATGACCCCTTGCCTGACAGGGATGAGGTACTTATTGCTTGTAACTTACGTTTAGCTTTTATTCTCTTATGCATGATTAGGAGCTTACGCAAAAACTGACTTATCGTTCATTGATAAATTTGTAAGATTTTAGCAGGGATATGTGATATAACAATAACGAAAAAAGGGGTGATTTAAAAATTACATTACTTTCTTTCATTCTTTTTCTCTTGTATGCTTTTAAGGATGTTAAAACATCGATCTTGTAATTGTGGATTGCAGTCCTCGACTACAGTATCCCGGGGTACCTCTCGAGATCGTGGTGGGACTCCACCAGAATCTAATGGAGGGGGAGATGTGTAGAGAGTACCGGGCGGGTCCCGATCTCTCCTTGTTCTTTTCTTGTCTTGTTTGGTGGTCTCGCTTAGTTCGTTCGTGCTTCCTTAATACAGGTATATTTGGATAGAGTAGTCGTTTCCTCTCCGTTTCTATTGTCCGTGTGGCCTGATCGATGTGTCTATCTGCCTCACTCTCCTCACAAGTGTCTTGATATCTCCTTCCTTCCGTGTAGCTTATTCCCCCTTCCCCCTTCCCCTCCTCTCCTCCAACCACTACAGCTTGCGTACCATATATACAGCTTCCCCCATATACCCTCATTGCGTTATCCTGACTATTCTTATATTCTCGCAAAGCTAAGCCTACTAATCCCCTCCACTTCCATACATAGACGAGTCTCAACCCGATGCTTACAATTATTTTGTATTCGTTTTCCTTTCTTTTTTTCGCATCATATTACCAATTAGTCTTCATATACGATAGAAATACGTTAGTCTTGGCTTTATCAAAGTATTTCAATGATGTTTTCAAAAGTTGTATCCTAGCCAGTAACAAGTCATGGAATTTGTCAAATTTTCCTTATTTACTTTTTTGTATTTTTCTATACTCATATAATGTACATTAAGAAAGTCAATAGCATTTTGACGGAATGAATAAGTTTAGCGAAGCGATATACAGAATTAAAGCCAGACCTGCCTCATTTCAACTTGAACTCAACATTTGTTTGTAAATTATTATGCAGACAAGAGAGTAGCAAATGTACTTGATAGTTTGCCTGGATTGGTCCTCAAAGAGATGCTATCAATGTTAGGCATAATAAAGCTAGTCTATCTACACTAACTGTATGTACACTCGCGATGCGAAGAAAGAGCACACTAATTATAGACGAATGACACATGTGCAACGTGTTTCCTGTAGAGAAGAGAGTTGATTGCAGGCTTATACAAGTAGTAAGATTAGCTATTTAATTTCTAAAGGGAATAGGCAAGAGAGGATGCCGATCTTCTTTGAATATTTACAGGCACACATACGCAAGATATGAAATATTTGATACGCACTCATTGAGAGAGATCTCTGAAAGCGGTCAATTAGATTGAGATAATAAAAGTAGAGCGGAGAGGGATAGAAGGGATGGAGTCTCCTGAAAGAGGCTGTATCGATCTGTCTCACTTCTTCCTCCGACGTCCCTCTCCCGTATACTAAGGACTCGCTCCCCTCCCTCTCACTTGTTCAACACCTCTGATTACTCTTAATCCCTCTCACTTCTCAATTAGTCTATATTCATCCCTATTCTCGTCTCATCTTAAATATTGAAAGTCTCCATTCAAAGTAGCTTCCGTCTTCTCACATTCATCATCTTGAGTGAGTGCCCTTCTTGTCATAGGGTCAGCGAGGCTTCCAATTGATTCCCAATTGGAGACCCCTCGGGGTGTTGTGAGAGTCCCCTTTTCCCCTCTCTCTCCTTCCCTCCCTCTGTCTTCTCTCCCATCCCCTCGTCCCCTCATTCTCTTCTATTTCTCTCCCCAACCCTTCTCGTTCCCTTTAACAGTCGTACTCTCATTTCCCTTGTTATTCGTGTGTTTTGGAAATGGAAGAAGACGTGGTTTCAACGGATGAAGACGAGGTTGCGATAGAAGAGAAGTTGAAGAAACTCTCGCCCCTTCCCTCGCTGTCCAAGGTATTCATTCCAGAAGGACAAGTCCTTCCATTCTGGCTGAGTAATGAATGATGGACAATCTGCGAGTATTGCACGGTCTCCTCCTAACGATTCCAATATCTACCCCCCCCCCTCCTCCGAACCCATTCCCCATTCTCCATTCATCATCTCCTTCCAGAGTCGATCTGCCTATTCGGCCCTCTCTGGTTCCGCCATACACAGACCCAACTTCGAATCGCTCGTTTCTAGTTCCGGTGAGCTATAAACTTAACCATCTAAGTTAATAAATTTAATGATAATAATACGATAATGACATTTGACGAGAAGAGAGTCTTCTTGTCAGATGAAGACAGCGACGCGGAGTTCCGAGTGCACCCTTCCCTCAAGGGAATGACCAAGACACGATCGGACTACACTCTTCCGAGAATCAGGGCGAAGCCGTCTGATTTCGAGGTGAGAATACTCAGGGAAGGGGGATGATACCGTTCAGTTGAACTTGTCTCGAATGCTCCGCTCGACTGATCGGTGGACCAGGGAGGAAACAGAATTGCCGGTAGCTATTTGTCTCCAATCCTAAATGAGACATGTTAGATACTGTGTTACTGCAAGTGATGTTCCTCATACAAGCACTTGCATGAGAGTATCCAAGTTGCATAGGGAGTAGTCCAAGTGACAGTCACTCCTTCATTGCTTATCCACCCCATCAGATTCCCGTGTTCACGGAGCCCCTGGACAAGCATTGGCCTGAGCCTGAGGGAGTGGAGGGGAGGGACCGAGGGGGGAGACTCCCGTCGTCCCCCGCGTGGTCCTCCCCTCCCAACTTCCTCGTCAACTCTTCCACAGACGACCCTTCTTCCTGTCAGTTATTATTCCCACGGTTTATTTCCTTATTGACGAAAAAGCGACGTCAGCAAACTCACTTCTAATTTGTCTGTAAATCTTCGTACTCTCGGTGGAAATAGGAATGAGGCAACGGACGAACATTTTCCTCAACCATATTTAGCATGATATTTTTGGCTCTTCGCTAGTTATTCTCACGTACTGAAATGAGAATTCTGTAAGCACTCGTATATTGGGATTTCGAAGAGAAGCCGTGAGAGGGTTGTGGGGAAAGAGAAGAACGAAATGAAATAAAATGAAGTGAATTGGATTCGAACGTGGAATAGCTCTGCTTGTGGATAGCTAGATAGACACTGCGCTCACTTCTCTCTTTTCATTCAGTCTAGACTTATTCCACGAATATATGGTGCCGATTAAATGGCAGGAAGTGATCTTTGATCTTATCTTTCATTTATTTGTTCGTTGCAGCGATTACATCGGCTGCGTGCTGGTCGGCACCTGAGATGAGGAATGAGGAGGGAGAGGACGAGAGCGATTTTGGTAGGGGAGTGGAGGGGGGGGGAGAAGGGGGGAAGGGCTACGAAGAGCTGGGAATTCAGTTACTGGGCATAGGCAACTATGTACACTGTCAATCTAGACCTCCCCTTTCTCTTGAAGTTTGTCTATCTGAAGATGGCTGCATTTTCACCTTCATAAAACTTGACTTCCCGAAATTCTTGGTTGAAGATACTGTTAGTATACTCTCATTAGACTGCTTGTGCGGCTTTCGATAAGACTGAAAGAAGAAGAGAAGAAGAATTAAAAGTGAGAGAAATGATTGGATGGGGAGTAGCAATGGAGTAATGGAAATGGAGAGAGAGGAAATTACAGAAGAACCGGAGTATGTAGCAGCATACGTGAAGGGGAAGGAAGGCAGGGAATTGATATTCGCTTCGTCCTATCCACTCATCGACTCCACTCAACAAGGTTCGTTGGGGATGGAGTAGACACTAACCAGGCTGAGTTATGTTTCACCCATGGTATATGAATGACATTGCGAGATTTGTTGATTGACAAGCAGCATATGCGTCCGTCTATAATGTACTTTGCAGACATGGAGAGTGAGTCTCCCGCTCCCATTCAACGGAGTAGTCGACTGTTGCACAGAAGGGATTCGAGGGAGAATGAGGGAGATAGGAAAAAGAAGGAGGGGGAGGGGGAGTGGAATGCACCTCCCACCCGTCTGGGTCTTCTGTCCTCTCTACACGACTCCGCCCCCAACCTTACCTCATTCTCCTCTGAACATTCCGCTCTGGACGACGATGAATCGAAGCAACTCAAGGGTAAGACCATCTCTAACATTCTCTTTCTTTCACCCATTACAATAACATTCGGATTGAATAGTACATTATAGTTTAGTCTTAGCTTGCAATCTATCATAGCTGAATATGCAGATGTAAGATTTATCTCTCTCTTACATAGTCGTAATGAAACATAAATATTTGAGATCGCGAGGAATGGCTAGAGAGGGGATCTACTATGCGATTGTACAACTACGATATTGACGGACAACAGGTCTTTTTTAAGATTTAGAAGGAATAATTTAGAACAATTAAGTGATTAATTGATTGATTGATTGATTGATTGATTGATTGATTGATTGATTGATTGATTGATTGATTGATTGATTGAAGATGGACGAGTTTCGGTCCGTGAATGACGGATGCTTCAGAAGAGACCTTTCCAGTTTCTTCGCCCAATCTGACATGGAACCGGGTAGGATAATCAGTCTATCTCGTGTACATAGTTACTTCATACGAACACACACTTATTCACTAAGCTTTAGTGGATCTCTGTAAACGAATAGAAAGGAAAAAACTATTCATTATCAGGAGACCGTCGCCAATCGGAAGGAACTCGCAGAAGACTTCCCATGAGACCCGACCAGTCATATATGGCATACGGTAAGTATATCGGGATACGGTAGTCGACACCCTTTATTCTCCCTTTATCCCCTCTTTGTATTTGCTTAGCTCACTTCTCGTGAATGAGCAAGTCTCAAATTACGAGTATATTGCCCTTCGATGGGTTGTTTGTGAGGAGGGGAAAGGGGGTGAAAGGAGGAAGGGAGGGGAGCACAATGTTCTAAATGTTAAGCGAATGAGCCAAAATGTTTGGGTTAAATGTTTTGCGTGCGAGAGTTCCTACCTAAATAGGGTTAATTTTGGACATCTCGTTCGCTAGCATTTATACTGCTGTCAGAATATTGTGGGAGGGGAGAGAGGGGAGGGAGAGAGAGGGGGATGAGATGAGATGAAGAAGGACGGGAATCTGAGGGACCTATTGGAATCTCGAGTAGAGGGGCGAGAGATATGCGAAGGATAAGGGAGAAGAAGGGCGAGTAGGGGAGACCCCGCGACGACACTAGAAGGATGCACGCTGCTAAAATAGATTGTGAAGGAAGGGAGAGGGGAGGGAGAGGGAGGGGGAGGAGGAAGAGAGAAAGAGACCAGATGCAATACGACGTTGTGTCTCTTTCAATTGTCCTTCTTTCCTAGCTTTCCTCATTTCAGGTAATATTCCCTCTTCTATATCTATGTACGAACGATCAGTAAGGGACTACGAAGACGACTTTGACTATCGGTGAGTCTGAAACATATCCCAGACGGGTTTCGTAATGTACGTTGATTCTCCCCGTTTAGATGTGGAACTGCCGCAGGGAATGGACGAAGGAGTGAGGATAAGGAGGGGATTGGAAGTAGACAGGGAAGTATTCGATCTCTGAGGGAAGAACACGCAAAGAGGGACAGGGAAAGGTGGGTAGCTTCATGTTATCGGATACACTTTATTACATGTCTCGTCAATTGCATCTTATCATGTGAAGGGTAATTGGCGAGATTTAACCGGAAGGAAACCTATGATGATCTGTTCATCTTAATGTGCAATAGTCCTGAATCGTAGCCTTCTCAGAACCCGTATTGTCTTCATTGCATCTCAAGCCTATTGACTACCGTACTTCCCATTGTACAGTAGGCATTCATCCATCCATGCATTACAGAGTATCAGAAGACACGCGTCTTCCCCTTCCTCCCCTTCAACCTCGTCCCCCCGATCTCCCCGTGGTCTCCCACCACGACAACTCCCGGATACGGTAGATACAGTCAATCGATCGAAGATCAATATGCTCGTTCAGTCCTCTACTGCCAATGCACGATTCCTTCGTAGATCTGAAGACTCCGATCTCTCCGAATGGTTTGTCTCCCTTATCCATCTCCCTTATCCCCTCCCCCTCAATCCCCTTATATTCCTCTCCAAATGAGTGTGTCCATCTCGCATCGATTCCCGTCCCTCCCTTCTATTCCCCCATTGCCTTCCTCCTCCATTTACCCTCCCCTTCCCTTACGTCATCCCCTCTCCCCTTCAGTTCTCTCATCTCCTAGTGGAACAGGCCGTCGTCTTCCCTCGATTCCTCCCCAATTATCCTCTCCCACCTTCTATCATCCTCACCCCTCTATGGCTCGTACCAAACAGGAACATCAACTTTGTTATGGTCAGTCCATTTCCCTTCCTTACAAAATGTTGTATTCTCCGCCCTTTCCTATGCCATTTTTATCAGCCATACTATGCATAAATGTAACCCGACACTTTTATAGGAAAGGTGAAAGATAAGAGTATCTGCAATTTGGTCCGTTTTGTATGTGTCCTTTCCCTTGTGAGAATGTACTATTGCAGGCATGGACAGATCTGCCATAGTGAATGCGGAGATGGAAGAGGATGGAATGAATGGGAACACGACATTCGGATATGAAGGACGGAGGAAGAGTAAGTATCGATTAGGAAGAGGCACTCCTTAATTAAGGGAAGTAGAGGGAATACTCGTTAGAGATTGGGAGTCTTACACCAAACAAGCAAGCAGTGGGTGTTGTCCACTCGTGGATTGCATCGATTGTAGTCGTATGTGATATCCATTTCTAGTGTCTCCTATATAATTGATATCTCCCTCTCTCCTGTATGCCTTCAGCCTTCTTCTCGATGGACGATTCGTCGGGGGTGTCTTCTTCTTGCAACTCAGACCACTCAGCCCCTACCCACCGTGTCCAATCTCCCTTTTACCCTCGCCATCCCGATGAGGTTAAGACCTCCTCCCCCTCATTAGACCTCTTCATCAACAATAAGATGAGACCCAAACAATCATTGATTGTCTAGGTCCACCTCGAAATCGGAGATGCAGTTCGCTTGGAGAGACAGTCGGATGACCATTGGTGTTTCGGTATCAATTTACACTCCTTTCCCATTATCCGTTTCCCATTAGCAAAGTATCGATTAGTCTCCGTCTCCCCGTCCCCTTAATAAAATAGAAGAATGAAATGAGTTTGAGGTACGAATCTTCGAACGGGCCACTCGGGTATATTCCCCCTCGCGGTAGTTTGTGAGATTGATATAATCGACGAGATCTGCCAGGGAGCACTGCCTTCGAATGCAACGAGTGAGTGAAGGGAAAGAGGGGATTGGGATGGATGGAGGAGGGCATAATGCATTGCAGAGGTAATGGCTGAGAGGGACACTTTCTATCTGACGATGCTCGCTTCCATCGAAGTGGGACATCACAAGGGAAACGACGTGTTGGTACAGGCAATGAACAAGGTGAGAAGGAGTGCCTTTTGGCAGAGAGGGAATTCAATTCCTTGTGTTGACAGTGCTAGCACAAGACTACGTAAAGTGGTAGATGATGAAAAGGTGAAGTGGTTCTTGTAGGTGTTGTCAATGTACAAGAGGAAGGAGGAAGTGATAGTGCCGCAGACTGTTCTCATGGAGATATCCTTCCGAGGAATACACATAATCGATAAGAAGAAGAAGAATGTAAGCTCATCTTAGGTAGACACACCTCAACTTTCAACCATCTCTTCAGTTCTTCCAATGTCCATCCTTCGATTTCTTCTACTCCTTGCAAAATATTTCCTTCTGTGGAGCGCATCCTAAGCAGTTGAGGTGAGCAGTTAGATATTTATATGAAGATTTCATGAAGACATTTTTTTTGAAAAATGCATCAATAAACTAGCCAGACAAGGATGACCTTGCAGGTACTTCGGCTTCATCACCAAACACCCCATCCTCCCTCGTTTCGCCTGTCATGTCTTCCTCTCTTCTGAATCCACCCAACCAATCGTCGAGTCTATCGGGTACGATCTCCTCTCTTTCCCTACCGTACCCCGTCTACCGTACCCCTCCCCCTAATTCAACCCTTTCAGCCGTGCCTTCAAACGTTCATACGACGAGTACATGGCCTTCGCTCATCCAACAGAGGACATCTACCTAGAGTGACCATCCCTCTCCACCTATGTCTGTATTCATCCCCTTCAACCCTCCATTCCTCCTTATCCCATACCCTCTCCCCCTCTCAACCCTCATCTCCGTCCATCCCTCTCCTCCGATTCCTCAACAGTCTCTCGTGTCATAACACTGCCTTATTCTCTTCAAAAACGTGTCTGATTTCTTTTTTTGAATTCGCTTTTGCTTCTTATCTCGAGCTTTGTAGCTTGCTTTGTACTTTTCACTCTTGGAGCAAGAGCATAAATTGTTTGAGTGAATTATTACCTGGGATGCGAATAAGCTCAAAGTGTAAGAGCAACATGAAGTTAGATAGTTTCGGTTAGGCAATTCTTCCCAGCTGACAGTTGTGAGAAGAGGTGCGAAAATTCACGAACCAAAACAAGAGATGTTATGGAAGTGTTGTAAAAAAGTTCAAGTATACCTATAAGCTACTTGTTTCATTTCAAGGAGTAGAAAACATTACTTTTTTCAAAGCAACGAATTAGCACTTGATATTTATTTAATGAGCAGAGCCGAATCACTGGAACTTATCATACCTTTACTTGAAACTTAGCTTCTCTATAATAATTTCACATATATAATCCCATATTAAAAAAGAAAAAAGTTAGTTTATCTTCATATAAACAACTCGAATTGCAAATAATTGTTACATGTACTGTAATTTTGAGTCAATAATTCTTACATTGTAATTACAATGTGCGAAATTCAGAAGTCAACGGAGCAATAAAGTATTTTGAAATATCAGTTTTTCGTATAATTTTCTTTATATTTCGTTTATGGTCTTCTTTTTGTTATGTCTTGTTCCCCGAATAAGTATTGTACACCCCTTCCTCCATCTCCAACCCCTCTTCCATCTCCCCTCTCTTCTCTCTCTCCATCCCCTCCCTTCGTCCGTTTGTATGACACACAAACACACAGCGAGTCTGCACGCTCTCCATTCCCTATTCTCTCTCACTTTCCTCTCGACGTCTGAGCTCTCTCCTGTCTACACACTCTCTCAGGAGACGTGTATTCTCTTCCCTTTCTCTCCTCCTCACAGACCCCTCCGTCCTATCGATGACGAACAATTCCGTACCAGGTTTATCTTTAAATCTTATTTTAGTTTTGTAGATCATTAAATCCATTTTATTAAGATTGGCTGGCCCAGCTTCCTTTTCAAGTCAGTGGCGAATCGGAGAATAGTTTGAGTCAAGGTGAGAAGTATTGGATGTTTTTGGTTTCTTGAAGTCTCTAATATGGAATAAACAGCAGGACAATGGACGCACTCATCGTCTCTTGCGGTGAATACAAGTTCAACCTGTAATCTGTCGACGGAGAGTGAGTTGGTTGTGCATGTGCTCCCTATGCCCTTCCTCTTCAGTTTCCTTCCCCTCGTCATTCCCCCCACCGTCGCACGTGTTCTCCCTTCCCACTAGGGATGTCTCCTCTCCCCCTTCATCTTCCATCAATCCCTTCACTACTCCTGCCAATGGATTGAGTCCCGATCAGAAGAAGGAACGAGCACGAGCATTGAATAGGGAACGGCAGCGGGTTGCGAGGTATGAGTAGTTATTCAACTTTCATGTCTCCTATCTATGATTTATTGGAAATACTCTTGTCAGAGCTATACAACGGGCGGAATTAGGGGACGAAGCAGTGAAGGCTATGCACAGGGAACAGAGAAGAGCTTGGAGGTACTCTTCACTTTGTTCTTTCAAGCTTAGTCTTTACTTTGTTTCATTTTATGTATATAGTCGTGGATAATAGATGCAGAAGTGTCATTCGCAGAGCTCAACAACGTGCGATTCTTGGTGATGAACGAGTCAAAATGTTGCATCGTGAACAGCGACGCGTATGGAGGTGAGTACCTTACTCAATATGACTAGGCTACTACTCTACCTTAGTCGGGCATACTGTAGAATACGGTAATGTGCTCGTGAGGGATGGGTTGTAGTCGTGATTTTGTCCATACTTGGTCTTGGTATCGGATGGATTGTAGAGCGCGTAAGAAGGAGGAGGACTCGTATCGGAATAGGACTCATGCGAGTCTCCACTCTCTACTCAGCCTTACTAATGACGTCAATTCAAGGGAAACTGTTCTCGTACGGGCAATGAATAGCGTCAAGCAAGAAGACAGCACTCCCACCACGAACACTCAGTTCAATGGGTTAGTGGGGTACGGTAGGGGAGGATTGTGTAGACCGTCACCCTATTAATATTTTGAGAAACAGGCCTATTGCACAAAAGAATTTGTTGAGAATTGCTTAGCCGACCAATTGAACATTTCACGCAAAAACACTGTAAGATGACATTATTTTGTTTTTCTGCCACCATCTTATCACGGTATGTTTCAGTACTGCTCAAAGAGAACCGTGGAAGCAATCGAAGGATCTAATGGCACTCTATTCAACATCTCAACGTAAGCATACGGTAATTACAGTAATCCACGTATATTTATAGCCTCTACTTCTGAAGCGAATGATCGATTGAGTAGCGAATCAAGAGGGTCTAGTGAATCTTCGTGGAAGACTAATTCGAAGGATGAAGGTTGGTTCTCGAAGTTTTACGAAGTACACGAAATATTTAATGAAGAATGATATTCTCCTTCGCAGACCACGATTCCTTTGTAGGTGTTACACCCGAAGGTCCTCTCCCTCCATCACTCACCATCCCCTCAATACTCGAATCAACTTCTCTCGTTCCTTTTCTCGATCCTTCGACCTCTCAAATAACTGCTGAATGGCAGAGGAAAGTGCAGCGATTCGAGAAGTGGGATGTGCGGATGGAAGAACAGAGGAGAAAGGGAAGGGAGAGGGTACGCGCGAAGAGGTACGTTAT
The DNA here is from genome assembly GCA_900490955.1 of Micoletzkya japonica. NCBI lineage: Eukaryota > Metazoa > Nematoda > Chromadorea > Rhabditida > Diplogasteridae > Micoletzkya > Micoletzkya japonica. The sequence goes on from LS816628.1 coordinate 160,855, forward strand.
CCACCTTATCGAGGGGTAAGAGGACTATAACAGTACTGGGTACTGTCGTTGGGCTAGGCATACCGAAGGGTCTGCCGTTAGTCACTGTTAATCACAATTACCGTAACCTGCAGAGAACTGATCTATTCGACGGAGACGGCTGAAGAGGCTGCGGTGAGAAGAGCGAAAGCTGCTGAAATGACGAGACAGCGGAGGAGTCGAGGTGAGGGGGAGGGGGAAGGGTTATGGATGGGGGAGGGGAGGGGGAGTACGGTCATACATGGGTAGACATACCGACAATTGTTTCAATTTGGGGCCTACCAGTGCACACATTTAAATTTTTATTAGTCCGCCAATGAGCTTGATGGAATAATGTGGTGCCTGCCAAGTTAACTTTCTGCTAAAATGAGGGGCCTACCATCCGACGGTCGGGTCCGTGCCTATGTATGAGTACGGTAGTACCGTAATATCATTAGCATGTAGATCTATGTGAACTATTTACAATGGATGGATATAACAGTTCGTCACTTTCCTTAATACATTACCCTTTACATATTCTCCCTTTATAGAAACAGCCGTCGAGATAGTACTGTCGCGTATCAACGGAGCTCAGTTCAGTAAGTGGACCTTTCATTGGGGAACGAAGACGACGAGGGAATAAGACATTCAGATAATCGATTACAAGTCGCACTCTCCGATGAATACGTTGCTGCCGCATTGGCACAATTGGAAAGGTGGGCAGGGAGATGGGTACGGTAGGGGCACACTTTTGGTTGACTCGGTACTTCGTAATGAAATGCTTACTTTGTATCTTCAGAGAAGGCGCTTCTATAGACCAATTGATGCAAGAACACGAGAAGAAACTGAAGAGATTGCATAAACAGAAGATCATTACGAGAGAGAAGAGGTACGTGAGGGGAGGGAGGGGAATAAGGGGAGAAGAGGGAATCGAGGAAGGAATAGAGGGTTGAGGAAGGAGATATACTCTCAAGAAACGCAGGAAGAGAGAACTGCACGTTTGGCGGCACAGGCCGCCGCTGCGAAGAGGAGAAGAAATAGTAAGTGAGGGGGAGTATCGCGAACTGAAGGGGTACTGTTGGGAGGGAATACTTTTTTTGTATTGGGTGAAAGCATCTTGGAAGGGGATCTAGAAGTACTTATGAAAGATGGGGAATGGAAAACATCATACGATCGTAGGCATTATAGGAGGAAAGGAGTGCAACGACATCTCCAATGATCCGAGTGCAATGGAAGCCATTGGAGGTGAGTTGAGGGGATGGATGAGTTACGGTGGTCGGAGGGGGAAGGTTACGGTAGCGAGTTGATGGATTACTGTAGATGTCGTGAACGCGTGCCATCAATCGCTTCAAGAACCTCATATCCCCCAACTGTACGAGTTACAACAAGCATCATCCCTTCACTGATACACTCTACTTGTCTTCCCACGCCATTTCATACGAGTTGATCTGATAATAGCCAGTTCCTGATAAAGATTCGATATATTTTCTCGCGTTGAACTGTCAACTTTGTTATGAGACAATCATCAACTTGGTTACTTTGTCATGGAAGGTATTCAGATTTCGTGAGACCATTATAGGTTTTATTAGTAACAAATCTGACAAACGGTACGCGTTGCGTATGAGACGCGGCGTCTTTTTCCGTTCAGTTCGCGATAGACGCCAACATACGAAAGTATTTGAAACTGCTAAAGGCCTGATTTGCTGTACTATTTTTTGATCATTATCTCTTTATGGGTTTTCTACAGATGGGAGAACATAAGAAGAAGAAAAAGAAGAATTCCCGATCCTCTTCATCCTCTTCCGATTCTGATCATGGAAAGCAATTCGACAAACGACTTGAAGAGGATCGAAAGAAGAGTAAAAAGGTTAGTTATGAGGTAGGAGGATGTGGTTTAATACGTTATTTAAAGGAGAAGAAACTGGAGAAGCAACGAATGAAAGAGGAAGAAACTCCTGAGGAGAAAAGGGCACGGCGACTCGCAAAGAAACTAAGAAAGGTTAGTCTACTCACCTTCGTCTTTATTTTTTCTTCACCTTTTTAATTCACCAGAGTTTATGCTTATTTCTGAAAGATTAGCGCCAAAAAGAATGCGCTTTGAAAACTTTTCAAAAAAGTTTGATTGTATCCTAGTGCGCGTGCCAGTTTAGGTTTTCAAACATGTTAGCAATGAGGAACGTATACTGTAGGAATGAGGTTATTACTATAAATTGAAGACCAGTTGCTTCTCTTGATATCGCAAAGAGAGTGCTAAACATATAGGGTTGATCCCTACCGTAGCCTACCATTCGAATGTAGGGTACTGTATGGGTAGTATCCCTTGATTCAGGAACAACGCCGACAAGAGTCGCAATCGATGCTTCCCGATTCCATTGATTACACGAACACTAACAACCCCTTCAACGACGTCAACCTAACTCAGACTTTCGTGTGGGGAAAGAAGTTGGAACGGGAGGGAAAGGCGAATTTGAGTCAGAAGGAAGTGGAAAGAGAGTAAGTGGGGAGTAGATGAGGAGAGATGGTACATAGTGGGAATACTGGGTGTGATCTGTGGGGGGGGGGTAGATTGATGCCAGGGGAAAAGTACTGTATTTGATTATATTTTTCGGTGTGAGACCCCTCCCCCCGCAAACCATTGTTTACTATAAAATGGCCCATATCGCACCGCAAAATTGCCCCCACCGCTATTCTAAATTCTCGATTTACATGCCCACCCTACCGCCGCTTGAAAATTACCCCTACCGCAAAATAAATTTCAAATACGTGTATTTATCCCCTGATTGATGCTTAAGGAATCGCGAACGCATAAAGAGGAACCTACGGGAAATGGAAGAACTGAAGAGGAATCGAGAAGCGAGAATGGCTGCGAGGCGAGGCTTATTGAATACTAGCGTGGAAGGCGTTTCAAATTAATCCACTTTATTCATGAATCATGGACTGCCTTTAGTAATTTGTAATTAGAATTACTTGTGTAATAGTTATCTAGCTCTGCCAAGGAACGTAGATGGAATTGGTTAAGAGAGGACATGGAAGTGATGCAGAGAGATGCAGACAGAAGAGCTCATTCTGAATGGTCGAGGAAGGACATGGAATTCCAGCTGGAGCAGGCAAAGGTTACTCTTCTCCTTATTTATGTGGAGATCCATCTTTTATAAAGTATATTATTTATTTATTTAGTAGTTTAGTAGCGCTATTCATTATTCAGGTTCGCTCTCGTCTTCGAATAGAACAAAACCGAGCCAAACCTATCGATCTCCTTGCACGGTATGTCATCATCGATCACGAATATTATATACCTGTTTAGCTAAATATGGAAACGTTAGATTTTCTGATTGAAATGTTCAATTGAATTTCGGTTTAGATATATAAACTTTGGAGAGACGGAGGGAGAGAAGAAGAAGGACGAAGACGACTATGAGTTAGAAGAACCCTCTTCATACCTCAAGGGACTTAAGGATAACGATTACGAAGATCTTATTGAGGACATTAAGGTAAGGTTATAGCTAAGGAGCAACACCACTCCCTCTTTAAGGTCTATTTGGCAGTTACGGGGCAGAAACATGCACAATATTGGAAGGACATTACCGTAATCGTGAGAGATGAACTCAACAAGTACAGGTAAACTTTCATGAATTTATTATTCCTTGTTAAAACATTATGTTTTAACATAAAACATTTAACATAAAACAGGCCATGATATTAATAATGAATGACAAGAAATAGCTAATTGATTAGATCAATAAAAAAGGCGAGATAGAGAATAATTACAGGGATTCGATGTCTGATCGTCCCTCGGTACACACAGCTGTTACGAAGGATGTAGTAGGCATATTCAAGGTAATTGAGAGAAGGGAAAGGGAGACTTGTTAGTCTTTATACGAGATAATAGGGAATAAGTTGTCACTTGCTTACTCGCTCGAATTCTCCTCTTCAATCGACTCAATCGGACGCTTCTCCAGCACAAACCTTAATTAATACAATAGCTATAGCATCTAGGTTATCCTTCACATTAGAATGACATATCCTACAATTAGCTGCATTACGGTAGCCAGCGGCTTTTACTAGAGTCGTGTTGAGCGTAGGTTACGGTAGTTACTTGGGGAGTTCCTCGGGGTCAGGATCCCTTTCGAAGTCGAAGTTGTCTTCCTCGCTGTTCACTCCTCCCTCAATAGCCATAGTATCCAGGATACTGTAGAGTTCCTTGTACACAGACTCATCCACAATCTGCTTGCCTCCCACAGCGAAGATCTGCAAGAGTATTACGGTAACAGAGGCGTAGATCTCTCTCCTTGCCTTTTCCTTGAGCTGTTTCCAAGAGGAGCCGAGTCCCTCTACCACATCCGTTGACTTCTTGACATCCTCAATCTGAGCACACTTTATTAGCGTAGTTACCTCAATTATCTAAGCAAAGTATGGATGGAATAAGAGTACTAATCACTTGATCTGCATAGACAGAGTCCCAGGGGAGTTGATTAGTGAAGAGAAGCACGAGAAGATAAAGGAAAGACTCCAATTCGTCCCCCCTCGCCAGTCCCTCCCCCTTGTGGCTACGAAGGGGACTCAGAAGGTTTCCCCCCGTCCAGGCAGCTGCCGAATGACCCTGAATGGAAGGGAGGGTACGGTAGTGTAGGGTAATGGTAATAGAGAGGGGTATACTGACGAAAGAAGTGGGGTCGAGACGAATATTGGAGATATCTGCCATGAAGAGATGGCGAGAAGCAGCACAGAAATGGAAGAGTTCGATGTTGAGACAGCGAGCGACATAACCGAGGGAGTGGGCACATTGCAGACACTTCAACCGATCACTCATATTCAATATTATCAAATTAATTAGTTGAAGAAGAGTTTACCTTGAGAATGTCCTTTCCGAATCTCGCTACAGTACCCAGAGAGAACTTATGGCCAGGCATGAAATCGACGATTTGACGAAGAGATGGACCGGGTCGGAAGTAGACCTGTGAAGGGGGAATAAATGCAGTACGAAGAGGGTAGACTAGAGTGTAGTATGGGCTGCTTACCGTGAGGTACTGTAGACCGTCCATTTGCCAGGAGGAATGAACTTGCGAGAAGTGCGGCCACAGACCGCGAGTGTCGGCCTGTAAGGGCAATACGACTAATAGCAAGTCCTGTCTATCATAATCCCCCCTCTATTCATTCTCCCCTCTACTCACCTTGTTGAGGAAGAGCGTCTCGGCAGCTACAATAGAATGCTTGTCCATTCCCACTCTCATCACCAATTCCTTATCCCCCGCCTGTACGAGATACGTTGCACCCACTCGGTCATCCCATCCGATTCGCTCGAATATCTCAAATAGCACATTTATATTGCTAACCTAAAGACGTATTCCACGCCGTTAATTATCTGACCTACCGTCATTCCTGTCGTTCCAATTAAGGTACCATAATTAATTATCTGCGACCGTAGTTTCAATTACTTCTGGTAGCTTTCTTAACTATTTTTTGCTTTACTTATATTTTGTGCTTCGAAAAACATTCGGTAATGCACGTCGGTAATATTTTTTTTGTAGAATAACTATGTTACTCGCGCAAAAACTATAGGTTGCCTTTTAGCATTCAATACTCACCATTATACGACACATGACCGAACGACCGCAGACTACGTTAGGAATGCAGGAAATGATGATGCATTCACTCACATATGCTAATTAATTCGGGGGAAAATTGATCGATATCACGAAAATTTGTAACGCGCGTAAAGTATACGGTAGTAGCATTGTGTCGCAAACATGACTAGCTTTTATTTCGTATTTTTTAAAATTAAATTTATTTTTTTTAGGGAGGGCAGCCCTACGAATAAATCGTTCCGTTTTCGTTACGAACGGTCGGTCTGAAGCTACCGTTGTTAAGAGGTGCCAAAGTGATCACCGTTTGGAAATTAATTTCTCCGTAATATTACTTTATTTTCCAATTTCTATTGATGGGGTCGTGTGCTAAAGGCTTCATGCTATATAAAAAAATGTGGAAACGTAGATTGTCACCAAAAGCTGCACGAGAAGTAACTGCTCAAAGTTGAAAAACGACGTAGCGTAAATTGAGCGATTTTGTATGCTCTGATTTTGATGTTATTCAACACTTTCCGAGCTAGGGAACACAGTAAAGGCAAAATTAAACGCGCCGGAGAACGCCCAAAATCGCCGCTTTTGGATGAGTTTTGCCTTGCAACTACCGTAATTTCTGGCATGAGTCTGACCCATCTACTCCTAATTTGCGAATATATTCCGGATCCGGGTACCAGAAACAGGGCTTGGGTTCGCTCTTATATGCTCCACGGCAACCGATCAACTGAGCTCTCCCCAAAAAGCTGCCAAATGTCAATAATGCGGAATTATGTTAATTATTCACTGTAGAGGATTTTCATTGTCATCGTTGCAAGAGTCGCTATGAAAACCCGGTGGTAATTCAAAAAACGGAAGAGTGTGATAGGGTAATCCTTAAAAACTCGATAATTCTATCGTATTTTTCTAATTTCGTTTGAATTTCAGTTCGCGATAGATAACGTTACAAGCGTTTTTCACTATTTTGGGGCGAGCGCGGATGATCGGTTGCCGTGATGCTCTCGCTTTTTCTAGTTATATTGGCTTACATAAGGTTTTAATGACTTTTCTTGTGCCCCAACAGTCAGTTCTATAACCTAGACTACAAATCACCCCGCTAAAATAAGTTTCGTTTTGGACCCTGCCCTCCCTAATTTTTTTCTTATCAGCTTAACTGTTTTTACAATTTTTTTCACCAGGAAGATCACCTTGAATCCCTTGACGGTATGCTCAGTGGTATAGCATGGAATGTTGTTGATGAAGAGAAGGTCCTCCACTTGGTTCAATTCTTCTTCCGTCTCAAAGTATTATTATAGAAAATGTATTAGTATTGGGAGAGAACGAGCAAGCTTGTATTTCTTGAGGTAACGGTGATTGTATCACCTCGGGCGCTTCGGGTCCCATTGCAGTTTCTTCAACTTCGGTCATGTTGGGGGAGAGAGAAATAGGGAGAGAACCACTCTTGACGGGGGAAGAAATGGGAATAAATGGGAGGGGGAGAGGGAATGAGGGGTGCTGATGTGGATAATGTTTGAATTGCAGGGAAAGAGCATGAGCGAATTAGAGACTTTGGAGACACAAATGAAGAGGAAAGTGGACGGTGGAGGGGCAGGCACTGATGTCTCCTATTGGAGTTCACTCCTACAACAATTGAGTATTCACATGGCAAGGAAGAGGATCAAGGTACGAGTAGTCAGACACTTCAGTTTGAAATATAAGGATAATGATCTTTTACAGGAAACTCACGAGGAGAAGCTAAAAGAACGGTTACGACGAATTCGAGAAGAACAAATGAAGGAAATGGAAGAGGCGGAGGAGAAGGAGAAGAAGGAGGAACGAGAAGAGAGGGAAAGAAGAGAGAAGAAGAAGATGGAGGAGAAGAAGGCGATGGGAGGGAGGAGTAAGAAGGGAACGAATACTCTGCAATGGTTGGAAGAAGAAGAGGTCGATGAACAGGAGAGGGAGAACAGGTACGTACAATGCACTTCTCACTCTCTTTCTTTACTCTAGGCTACGTGTGCCTCATTTGGTAAACGTAGAAGGATTAATATGATATGATTATCTAGTTGCTATCCAGTTGATGCGTGACTCACTGTATTGCAGATGGCGCTCCCTATCCGAAGAAGACACCGACAAATTGGCTCTTTTACTCTACGAGAACGGAGGATACGAACCGAATTACGGAAGGGAAGATGACGTCATGCCTGGTCTGTTGTTCAAATTTGATTATTTCATTTCATATGGTTCGAAATGAAGTTACCGTAATCCTTGAGGTATTCCTGTTCTCGACGAGGAGAAAGACGATGAAGAGCTGACTAAGCAACGGGCAGCGAAGAGGAACACTCCAGCTGGAGTATCGATTGATGTAAGTGGAGGGGATACGGTATATCGAAGGGTTACGGTAGGGGGGATGGGAGAGGGTACGGTGGATTGTGCATTGATACAGTTACCAATTGCAGACGGGATTGGATGCAGCTCAGAAGAGTATTGCTATGCAAGGAATGGACTCGTCCAGTGAGAAGATATTCGGGAGTGAAGTCAAGTTGGATGAATGTGTCAGTTTATCTTTAATGAAAGGGAAATAATTCCAAGGCTAGACTTGTCGATAAGTATTCGTATAGTAATGGTTTTAGAGTAGTCCTTCTATTCCTATAGTAATGGTTTTAGAGTAGTCCTTCTATGCTCTTGACCGTGAATCTATCATTGGTTGCAGAAGGAACTGTGGACAGACAAGTACCGTCCCCGTAAACCCCGATATCTCAATAGAGTGCAGACTGGATTCGACTGGAATAAGTACAATCAGACTCACTACGATCAGGATAATCCCCCTCCGAAGATTGTGCAGGGATACAAGTTCAATGTAAGTACCGTAATCCTCGTGGTATTATAACTAACAAAAGAAGAACTTGAATAACTCTAGAAAATATTATTGACCAAAGAGTTCCGTCAGTAAACTCATTCCTAGAAATAAGAATGATGTCAACTGACGGAACAGTTGCCGCGACCATAAAAGAGATATTATCGTTTGTTTCGATGCTTACATATTGCACCTGAAAACTCATTTCAGATTTTCTACCCGGATCTTCTGAAGAAGGATGAAGCGCCGACATTCAAACTCGTTGCCTGCGATGATCCCGATTTCGCCGAGATTCACTTCCATGCTGGACCCCCCTATGAAGACATCGCATTCAAGATTGTCAACAGGGAGTGGGACGTGAGTCATCTTTCCATCCTTACAGTAACCTCTTCTCTTCAGGCTAATCAGAAGTTCGGTTACAAGTGTCAGTTCCAGAATGGAGTTTTCCAATTGTGGTTCCAGTTCAAGCGATACAAATACCGTCGATGATCTCTTCTTCTTGTTTATATTTTGTTGTCAATCTCATCCATTGATTGTTTGGTTTCTGTGTGAACTTACGAGTAATTATCGTGAATGAAGTGATACGATCCTTTGTTTGAAGTGAAGAATCGAAGGTTGCCTTTGTTTACATCAAGACAGTACTTGAAGGCGAGTATTGATGGTGTCAATTGGATGATTGTAGGGAAGAAGATGGAGAGAGTGTATCCGGTAATAAGAAGGCTCTTCACAATTGATGACACGGCCTTCCGTTGTGTTGCATTCCTCCTATGGACAGTCGAACTGTTCGTCTCTCTTGCCATCATCAACAAGGTTCCCTGTAAGTCTAGTTTGCGATTCGTGGTTACTGTAGTGGTTACGGTGGACATTGTAGATACGGAGATAGACTGGTCTACATACATGCAGCAAGTGACAGCGTATGAGAAGGGAGAGAGGAACTACTCACTCATATCCGGGGATACGGGTCCTTGTGTGTGAGTAGTCCCCGTCATGACTAATCTCTCTCATTTACATCACCAATCCTCGGCTCTCATTATCATTGTGTACTGTATGCACTACAAGTACATGGATTACTGTAGGTGATACAGTACCCAAGTAGTTAGTTTCCAGTTATCCGGCGGGTCACCTTGTTCTCTACAATATCCTCGCCCATTTGACCGACCGAGGTCTTCTTATCCGTCGTGCCCAATACATCTTCCTTGTCTTTTACTTGATCAACCTCCTTCTCGTCTTTCGATTATTCTACAAATCCAGACAGGTGAGGCTTCATCTCTTCACCGCTTGCTAACTCTATCCCAATAAATCAATAATGAATAGTAATATCCCTCTCAGATAGCCCCCTTCGTGCTAGTCTTCATAACCCTGACGGGCTACCGTATCCATTCCATATTCTTCCTCCGTCTCTTCAATGACCCCATAGCCATGCTCTTCTTCTATCTCTCGGCCAATCTCTTCATCTCTCAACGGTGGTTCCTCGGATGTATATTCTACAGGTACCGTACCCTCTTTCCCTTCATACCGTACTCTCGTTTCAGTTTGGCAGTTTCAATCAAGATGAATATTCTCCTTTTTTCTCCTGCTCTTTTCTTTCTGCTTCTAACTACCACGGGAATAGCGGGAACAATATGGCATATTGGAATTTGTGCAATGGTTCAGGTACGGTGATGATACTGTAGGAGTACTGTGGTTGATGGGGTTTAAAGAATGAAGAGTACTTAAATGGAGAGAGTGATATGTGTTTATCTTTGCCTTCAGTTATCCCTGGCCCTTCCCTTCCTGTCCTCTGATCCCCTCGTGTACATCACTCGTTCCTTTGATCTCTCGCGAGTCTTCTTCTTCAAATGGACAGTCAACTGGCGGTTCGTACCCGAACACATCTTCCTCGACAAACGGTACTCCTCCTCCATCTCCTACCGTATCCCCTACCGTATCCTTCCTTCTTTCCTACCGTAACCCTCTCCAGACTGCACACTCTTCTGCTCGTTCTCCACCTCGTCTCAGTCTTCTCATTCGCCTTCTATGCTTGGTTCAGGTGAGGTCGTTCCTCTCATTACCGTATTCTAAGTAATCCGTTTAGGAGTCACGGAGGTCTCCGTCGTTCTCTTCAGCATCTTCATCACGGAATTCGAACAAGAATCGGACCGAGTGGTGAGTAGGTTATCGATTGCTGATTACTGTATTCCACAATTTTACAGAAACTCTGTATGCTCTATTCACTGCGAATCTATTCGGAATAGTTTTCGCAAGATCTTTGCATTATCAATTCTATTCATGGTAAGTACGGGATGGAAGAGTTGAGTAAACTAATCGCTTCAAGGTATTACCATCAACTTCCTTTCCTTCTCTTCCGCAACACGAAAAGTATCGACGGGAAAATTCCGTGGGCGAATATTGCGTGGAAGTAAGTGGGGTTACGGTATTGGAGGGTTTACGGTAACTAGATATTTCAAAACACAATCCTGTCAGGAGCGTTGTCCTTCTCACTGTAGAATATTCGTGGAATAAATACCCATCTACAGTACTCTCCTCATCTCTTCTTCATCTTGCCCACTTCATTATAATCTCGTATCTAGTTATTAACCGCAACCCTATAGAAAAACCTGCCAAAAGCAAGCTGTTTTAAACATAATTATACTCGTTATTTTTGTTAAATTATCATTGCTCTAAAGCTTTGTAGAACAGAGATAGAGATTGTTATCTGATTGTATAATGTATTATGCGTATACACAGTGTTTACTGGTTGGTTTCCTTATCTTTGGGCCGTACTCCTTATTCCTTTGTGTGGGTGCTGTAGTCTCTTAGCACCTTCGATTCTTTCTTCAACTGTGATAATAGTAGTTAAACCGGGTTACTGTGACGAGAGTACTATATTGTCGTTACAGACGAATGGAATATCTGAGAGGGGAAGAGGAGGATTGCTCATTTAACATAATTGAGTAAGAAGTGTCTAGATGAGGAGAGTGGTGGAGACTTCTCGGGGGCTGGTTGGGATGAGGAGATTATCTATGCAATCTAATTCTTCCCTCCAAGTCTTCGATAGACATCTCAAGCGAAAACAACGCGAATGGGCAGCGAGATCCCCGGAGATCGATAATGTTCGGGTTTGATGGGTACGGTAGGAATGGGCATACTGCCATTTACTATGAGATGACAACCATCGGGCATACGGTACAATAGTGTAGCATAAGTCGGGCCTAGTCAGAACTTGCTTCCCTCGAGGAATCGTAAACAGTCTCGTGCCTTTCCTCTTCTTCGTTCACTAATCCCCCGATTAAGGTGGAATATCTGAGAGATGAAGTGGGATGGAGAATAGCAGACAAGGTGAGTAGAGAGAAAGAGAGAGAGTGGAGAGAGAACAAGGGGATGAGAGAAGGCACGGGGTGAGAGAAGGTGTGGTGAATTGTATTTCACGATTACTAAACTAGAATTTAATACAATCGAATCTCTTCTTTATAGAGTGTGTTACATAATAAAATAAAAGCCCCCGGTAATTTACAGGTGGCTGATCTGATCAAAACATCGTCGAATGCTCTAGAAATCGGACATGGAATGATAACACGGCACTTAGAGGCTGAGAGGGTGTCCAGGGTTACGGTAGTCGAGGGGAGCGAAGCCATGCTAGAGAGGGTATCTGCCTCCGAGGATACGGTAGGAGAAGGGTACGGTAGAGGTAGGAAGGGTTACTGTAGATTGAAGTGGAGAGGATACTGGGGGATGAGGAGACTCTCGAGGAGGTGAAGGGACGCACGTTCGATCTGGCTCTGTCTAGCATGACTGCTCATTGGTTGAATGACCTACCGCAGTGGTTCAGGTTAGTTAACTAGATGGAGGGGGAGGATGGGGGGTATTCATTGGGATTCTTGTGACAGTCGCGTCCACTCACTACTTCTTCCTGATTGTCCATTCATTGGATCGATGCTTGCTGAAGATACGTTATACGAGTTGAGATGCAGTCTACAATTGGCAGAAGTAAGCGGGGAAACCAGCTTGGGTTTCGCTTCAGCCGTACTATAACTTGATGGGAGGTATAAATCAAACGATACAGTGTCAGTGAAGCACATAGTGAAGGATATTGTCGTAATGTGTGATAATGTAAGATGGAACGACTGGGAGGAGTGTCCCCCCACGTGTCTCCCTTCGTCCGTCCTTCCGATCTCGGCTCTCTTCTCTCCTCTGCCGGATTCCAATTGATTACCCTCGACTCCGATGAGATTGAAGTGAGTAGTCCCCCCCTTCCCCCCCCCCCTTCCCCAATTTCCCTCCCCCTCAGGTGACGTACCCCGATATGTTCCATCTGCTGGTTGATCTGCAGTTGATGGCTGAATCGAGTGCTTCCCTGTCCCGTCCCCTAACCCTTCGAAGAGACATTGCAATAGCCGCCTCTTCCATCTACAGTACAATGTATAGCAAAGAGGGTAAGACCCCCGCAACTTTCCGAGTGCTTTCCTTCATTGGATGGACTGAGGGACCAACCACTCCCAAGCCTGCCAAAAGGGGAAGTCAAACCAAATCATTCAAAGAGATCTCCACCGACTGAGTACTTTAAAACGAGTGCAGGAATACCTCTGATAGTCATATGTTTATGAGATTGAAAGACGATAAACAAGTGATTGACCCATACGAAGAGACACGTAATTATGAACTCGTAGTAAGTTATGTGTACAGTGACATAGAGATCATCTAGTTGATAGTCTTTCGTCTATTATGGACAGATCCATTGCGTTGAGATTACGGTACCCGTGACGTTATCTACAATAGTCATGGACTGAGAGAGGACTAAGCGACGACTAATATCATCTATACAAGAAGGGCTTCTCCCTTGATCAAGGCAACTTCTCCCGTCTGTTGAACTAATTGCAGTTCTTCGATGGAATGGTAGTGACCACCGACTAAGGCCCCGCCTTCCGGACGAATCTGAATGGGGTACGGTAGACTGCAGGGTTACTGTATAGTAAGGGGAGGATTAACATACTGTAGATCAGGAATACGGTGGCGACTTACTTGAAATGCGGAGTTTCGTCGGCTTCCAGGGGGATAAGCGGACGTTGCGAGGGGAAGACCTCCATCGGGAGACCATCTGGATACGGTACACTTTCATCGATTCCTCACCATCCTTTTGTCAATCAATCGATACATACCGTTCTCCCGATTTGTGTCTCATACGTGTGCTTCCTTCATAGGCGGAGTCCATCGATGACTCATCTCTTCTTCCCAATATCGACGGAGGCAACTCAGTATGCTCGCGGCCTCAACACCAATACAGTCAAGCTACCGTACCCCCCGACTTACCGTATACACGTGCCGTATCCTCTCCTCCCCAAACTCTTTGTGAGAGTCTCGCTAACTCTGCTCTACTCGGTCCCCTCACTACAGTATCATCTATCGAATCTTCCGAAAGAATCGATTGATTGTCTTCCATTTCGTGTACCTGAACAGTATACCCTTACAGTAGTCACAATATTAAAGAACGGCTAGATACAAAGAAAGCAATGGCAAATTCAACCAACCTGTATGGGAGTGGGACTCTTCGGGTCGAAGCTAATAAGGGACGTTGTCTTCGTCTCTTTCCTCTCAGAGGGATCAATTGTACTGTACTGCGAGTACTGTAATAATTTCTTGTAATACCTTCCCAATGTCACTACAGTACCCTTTACGCCTCCCCTACAGTACCCTCCTGAATTCACCTACAGTACCCCCATACCCGTTCACTCCTCCTTTGTTCATTTCCTCCTCGCACAAATCTTCTTCCTCCCGTTCCCTTCATATTTCCCGTATTCTTATCGTTCGTTTTCTTATTCATCTCAGCGTATAATTTCGTTTCGTCTTCTTTCGAGATTTCCGATTGTTCGCTACTTGACGGACGAGTTGAAGGCTGTAATGGGGATACTGTAGGTAGTGGGGAAGATGGGATATGTTGAAGATACAGTATCTGGTCAAATGAAAAATGAAATGGTATATGGTAAGGCTAACTAATGATCTATGATGATAAAGTAACTGCTTTTGATATTCAACTAGTATAACTACGCGGTACCCGGCAGCCCACGAAGCGTGCCGCGGTCGCTCTGCTTATGTGGACACAACGCAGAGCTCCCGCGACACGCTTCGTGAACCGCCTAAGCATGTACTTGCACTTTTGAACTTTTTACGATATCTCGGGTAAAGAGTTATGCTTGGAACAAAAAAACGCGGAAAGACACACACACATACATACGGACAGACAGGACTTATAACATGATAATAAGTAGTAAATAAGATAACTATAGTACCTCTCGATCAGTATACGATGAGTGAGTTCTTCGCGTATCTTTATACATAACATTAGCGTATCCTCCATGCGATGACGTCATAGTCATTCCTCGTTTCTCATTGGCGCTACTGCTAAACAGAATCGGGTATTCATACAAAAGAAAATATGCTAGCATAAATATTCTAGAAAAGATAATACGATCATCTGGTTCAAACGTGGCTTCAGCCCAAATTTTGAAACATGGAAATATCCTCATCAGATTTATACTAAATGTAAGCTACGTTTATCCAGCATGAAAACATGACAAATATGTAATAATTGGTTACCTGGTTGAGTGTTGTGTGACACTTCTCTCGTGTAAATCGGGAATCGGAAGGGGAAGACTCTTCTTTTTCTTCGAACACATATTCGCCTTCAAGGAACACTCTTCGACAGGTAACTACCGTATTACTAATCTACATCTCTTCTCATTCAATTTGAACCCCTCGCGAAGGAACTGCTCACCAGAGAGAATAGAATGGTGAGTACAGCGAGCGTCGCGTGGATGATTGAGATGCTTCCCTCTATGTACTCGAATCCAATCCAACACTTGTCCTGCACATCATCAACCCATTATACAGTAACCCAATCTAATTGAAACTTATTTCATCACTATTCACTCACTTGTGTATATCGTCCAATGAGAGGATCGAACTGTGATCTGCATTGGGGAGTATACCGCAGCCAGAAGGAGAACGAGTATGGTATTCCGAGGGACAGAAGGGTGACACAGCGATGACTCTGATAGCACACTTGTAGGTTACTGTAGGAGATAAGGATTGCGGTGTTCTGATCAAATGTATTCAATCTGGTCAGACACAGGTTTATATGCAGCTTGCAGTCGAGAGCGATTGAAAGAAAAGTTGAGGAATACCAACCGAATTGTGAAGCCAGCAAGTAGCTAAGAGACTGTTGAGAATGAGAAGAACGAAGCTACCTGAAGTGAAGGGGAAGGGTAAGGTAAAGCGACTCAAGAATATCCAAGATCCTCTCTCTCATCCATTTCATAGCTAAGTTTCACCATCCTATAAATATTGAACTAGTCATTTTCGTGATAAACGTTGAAGGGTCAAAGAGGGAACCCCTCCCTATTAGCCTACCTGCAATATGCACTGCCAACAGGCTCCGTCGTGACTCCATCACAGAGAAGACTCCAATCGTACACACGACTATCTGTAAGCACCTTCATTCCCTACCGTACCCCTCGATCTCTCTAGTCTCCTCCCCAATCCCTTGTCATAACAAGTACTCCCCCTACTCTCCCCTTCCCCTCATTCATCCATTCATAATCCCTCGTCTCGAATACAAAAAGGGCAGTACAATACACCCTTCCCTTCCCTCTCCAGGCAAAGGGACAATTAGCAGGCGTAGCCCAATTGTGCAAGGGAACCTTTCCCCTACTCTCTCCCTCTCCCTCTCCTTTACCTCGTAACTCTCTCTCTCTTCTATCTCACGCGAAACAGAGCATGTCCACTCTTCCCTTCACCTTCCCCATACTCATCAATCAGTCTTATAAATGATAAGTGCGCGTTCGCATGGCATATTGGGAAAATATGAATTTATGTTAAACAGATGAAGCTGATCAGTGATGGTGTTACAGTTAGAGTGTTAGAGTGTTAGAGACCTCCCCCCTACAGTCCTCCCCTTCCCTTCCCTTCCCTTCCACACGTGACTGTCGTCTGTCTCATCTGGTTATGCCTATCATCTCTTCCCTCGAGGGAAGTCTCTCCTTTGCTTTCCCTCCTAGCCCTCCTTCTCTCCCCCTCCCCCTCTCTCTCCAAACAGTGGCCCGTATGCTATGCCAATAGAGGGAGTCGAAGCGAGAAAGCAGCCAGCCGGCACTTGGTCACCACGGAAGGAAAGGGAATAAGGGGGACACAGGGGAAAGAAGAAGGCACACGACGACACTCGAGATAAAACAATTAGATGTGCCAAAGCAGAGCAACAAATGAAAGGAGGGAAAGAAGAGAAGGAGGGGAGGGAGAGATAAGAGGGAAGGGGGAAAGGAGGCAGGGATTGAGGGATACCATAGGCTATTCAACCACCTAATAGATGCCCACACCTTCTGTTGATATGCCTACAATATGAAGCAGATATTTCAACTTCATACCAGGCTTGCTAATAGATGTGCAGATAAAGCACAAATAATTCATAGTGGGAATACTGAAGAAACACTCCTTGTCTATGACTTGTACTATGGAATGTAATGCGACACCTAGCATGAATCGGGGGAGGGGGTAGATAACCCACACGTCATCCATTTAGCACAAATCTCGAGAACACGCGTACAATTAATTGTTTGCTTGAGGCAGTCAAAACAGTAGAAGTTGATAACCCATCCATCAACTTTTTCTTGGGCAGAAAAACAGTCAATGTTGATCATGACATCTAAGTAGGAGACAAATAACTACAGTACTTCCAATAAGATCTAATGAGACACTAATATTAATGACGTAATGACGTATCAGCTAATGGAGAGGTCATCGCTTTCCGGCCGCATTTCACAAAACTAGCACTCTACAAAACTATACATTACATTGCCAACCAATTGCGCCTTTTCTCTAAAACCCTTCGGGGTCGTCAATGTTAAATGTCCCCTCCGACCATCTCATTCATTTCTAGGTACAACCTTAACCGATCCCATTCCGCGATACTAATAAATGAAGACCAACCTGGAAGAAATCAGCGAGAACGAGTAACCAAAGACGACCGAAGAGATCGGTTAGTTCACGGAGAAGAGACACTACGATCCATGCTGAGAGCAGCCACAGATGAATACGACGGAATCGCATCGACTCCCGACACGAAAGATGGGATACTGTAACTAGGGGATTGGTAATGGGAGGAGGAGAAGAAGCTAAGGAGGAGAAAGAATAATGTTAATAAAGGAGAAGAAAGGAGGGCGAGACGGTGGGAAGAGAGTGACAGGAGGTATACCTTCTCCCTTGCCGGGACTGCTCCCCCTCCCCTGGTCCCCTCCTCTCTCTCCCCCCAGCCTCCCTCTCCCTCCCAAATCCGCCTCCAAGGGCGAAAGGGAACGAGCCTCCCTCTCAATCGTTCCTTCCGCATCTCAAGCTACACTATACGATGCAAGGCAGTGATCACCTCACTTTCCCTTCTTCTTCTCCTCAAAAACAACCGAGTCACTACCCTTCCATTACAGGGATCCCCAGAGGGATACGAAACATGCTCATACCCATATGTGACTTCCATAGATTCAGCGATAGTTTACACCATATTTGTGTAAAAGCTTATAAATATCACACGTGGGCACATACCCGAACTATCGGTGGTAGACCCAATTTTTTTTAGAATCTTACTAAAAAAGCTCATATTTCCTGGAAAATATTTATAAGTATGCTTAATAAATGCTATCTTTACCCAACTTGCGATTTCATACATTGATGGGTAGGTCACCTTCTTGAAGGGAAGATTGACTACGTATGAAAGAGATAAACTTACATTACATAGTTACAGCAAGTCCGCATTCGATGAGTCATGAACTGATCCAAGCAGAGTGGGGACGTACTGACAACCCTGAACATCACGTGATATACCTCTTGTGTTTAAAGATGAAAAAAAAAACACCTCCATTAACCTTACGACCTAGTCTATGTTAATGTCTGCTTCGAATCTTGTTGCCGACGTATAAACTTGTAAGGGAAGGTGAGGGAATCGCATAGGGCAGTCAACATTGACGAGGGAATGGCCTTCAGTATATTTTTGGGTGCAGTATATTTTGTGATTGTTTCCTCTGGAGAAAGTGGCTAAGCTGACAGTGCGCGGAAAAAGGCTCAATAGATTAGAAGACCGCGAGTGTAATACAAACAATTGGTTAATCGGATCGTGATCCACCAAAACGTCTAGGTTTTTCAGCCGAACGAAGGGGTATCGCCACGTTGAGAGGGGTGTTCGAAAGGCAGAAAAACGCTTTAAAGAAATAAACATTTTTCCTAGTTACAGTAAATAGTCCGGAACCGAGTCGAGCATTGCAACGATTTGGTACGGTAACACGCGTACATGTGCGAGGTTTGGTAAAAATCAGCTTGGTTTACTAAATCCGGGAATCCATAAACAATTCCAGAATTCCGGCTTCAAATGCAATTTCATTATTATTAACATTATTACTTTTTCACGCTTAGGTTCGGCTAGTATAACTTGTTTATCCAAGTTCGGGTAGTATAGCTTGTTTATTCAAGTGAGTTTGTTCAAAATATTGCCCATTGTGTTTTAGCGATTCTAATTGAAATAACGAATGTATATTATCGTTTGAAAACTGTTTTTATCAAGTTTATGAAGAAAAGGTTCGAAAATTTAAGGATAAAGTGATGTATAGTTTGTAGTTTGCATTCTTTTCGCAAGACAGGAGAGACATCAAACTACAATACGACTCCACGTCGGCTTCCGTTTTCTACTATATTTCGTTGTTTCCTCTCATTTTCCTATTTTCTCTTTTCTGTTTATATATCCATTAAAGGTGGTTGATGTCAGCCTCTCTCGAGGCCTTCGTCAATGAGCAAAAGAAGAAAACGGACGCGTCTACAAGTCGACTTCCTACTCTCAATTCCTTCGGCGACTTCCGCAACAAAATCTCTTCAAGTTTCTCTTCTTTCTCGCTCAACTCCAGGTATTCTAGTTTTTACCAATGTTATATTTTAATTTTTGAGGTACCGATGAAAAAACATTTTTCATTATTTTGAGGCGGGCTCATTTAATGCTGTAGGGGTTCCTTACATGGGCGCGATTGTCCAATTGGACATTAGGACGGGTGTCTGTACTAAAAATGCTTTTGTGAAACGGTTGTTAGGATTGGTGCTCTTGATTTTCTCTAATGAGGCAAGGGAGCTTGCGGAAATGTTCGGACACTTGCGCATGTATGGGGGGATCTGAAAGGAAGGGAATCGAAACGGATTAAAAAGAAGAGACCTTTATCAAAGTAAATTTGCAAAACTTGACCATGCCTCTTAAATTAAGAGTCTTGAGAACCTGTTTTGTTAGAGATACTCCCTCGAAAAGCGCTACTTCTTGCTAGGGCAATAAAGCGGTCGAACTTTTATTATATACAATCCTTGATGAATTCGATTAGTTTCTCTTCTTTGCCCTCCGCCGCTCTCTCGCTATGCAAATTAGTCGCAGTTAACATGAGTACGGTACCGAATCGTCCTAAAATTAAAAAAAAAGATGTCTCTACGACACATCTTTTTTCATCGAAGTTTTTCAAATTTCAGAAGCGGCGATACGGAGATTTTGATCGAAGATGATGGGACAAGGACGGGCGTGCTTCCCAATGGAAAGAACAGGTGGGTTCCGTTTATATTGAATGCACAGGGCATACATGAGTGTGGACCCGGAGGACGAGTAAACTCATTCTGTAAGTAGTTTACATACATGGGCAGCTCTACCGTCAATTACTTCAGACAGGGGCGTACCAATGTACAAATGGAGTTTTGGTTAGCCTATCAATTGCGTTTTTAAAGGAGCCGTACCACGAGTTTCTGGCCCTATTCGCTCTTTACGTCATTCTTTAGATCTAATCATCTTGATCGGGTATTCTGCATCTTATGCTGTTTCATTCACTCTCCGCTGAGTACTGAAGGCGCAAAGAGCAGCGCGCTTTTCACAAAATTGGATATACTAGCTGACTGTTATGAGAAACTGCTCCGTTCTCGTGGGCCCGCTCCTTTAACAAAATATGGTGCCTACCAAGTTAAGCTTCTGACAAAGTGAGGGGCCTATTACCCGATAGACCTCCTGAATCGAGTCCGACTACCGAATGTTTGTGGTTATGTTTCATGAATGACATGAAGAAAGTCTCTCTTGTTATAGCTTATGTTTGAAACCTAACCAAGGAAAAATGGTCTAATTCGATTAAATGGACGCGATTCAGGAGGTCTACTACCCGACCGTCGGGTCCGTAGCCGTGTATGATACTTTAACTTGGTAGTCATCACATTTTAACAGAAACTTATAGACTAAGAGATGCATTGAGAAGCCCCAATTTTTTAGCTGTATTTAATTTTGCCCGAATATGACATGTGTAAGCTAACAATGAGCAATCTATAGTGCTCTAAGAATTGAAAAGAACTGCCCCTGTTCTACTACGGTATCCTTTGCAGGAAACCCACGTCGTCCTCGTCTTCCTGGTTCAGTTCTGATACTTCTGTATTCGGTCTCAACCGTACTCAACGGCTCTTCGGTTTCTTCCTCTTTCTACTTGGAGCAGCCTTCTGTTTCTTCTCCGTTCGTTACTTTCTCCTTCTTTTCCTTCTTCATCACATTCATTCTTCAAATTAGCGTCTTTTCTCCAAATTGACGTAATGATGGTTATTCCTTATTTGCAGTCTGCATTCCTCCTTCCTATTCTCTTAATACAAACGAGGAAATTCGCTGCACTCAACACTCTCGGATCGGTGATGTTGTTAGCAAGGTGACAGTAGATTGTATTGATAATCCCATTCACTGACAAGCAGTTCCGGGAGTTGCTATCTTTTTCATAGGTCTGGGTCTGTATGGAGAAATGTTTAGTGACTGAGCAGTAGCTATGAAATTAATTGCCTTGTTTTGTTCAAAGCCATGCCAAGTTATTAAGCATGTGCAATTTGTACCCTCTGAATGTGTGCAATTGTAGTTTGTAGTTTCGTGTTCGTGTGGGGTCCACTGACATACATGTCCATGCTCTTCTCTCCCTCACGAAGACTCGTTACCGTATGCTACCTCTCCTCACTTTTCGCAACCCTCTACTCTTCCCTATGGGTATGTCCTCTACCTTTAATATAACTGCCTTATTTTGCACAGACTGGGATTAATGTCTTACTTGCTAAGAGGCGCATAACAAGGAAAATGGAATGATAATTAATGTTCGCGGTGCGCTGAGCTTTCCTTTGCCTCATTAAGGAGACTGCGTCAAAAGTCCCTCACCTCACGAGGTTTTGCCGCGTGTATTCATGAAGATGTGGGTAGGGATGGGACTGGAAGTACGTCAGATAATACACACGTTGATTACTTGCGAAAGCGATAATGCGATGTGTAGCAAGCAAGACACTTATATCTCGTATCGGCTATTTATACACGATATTTGACCTATTTGTGTTCTCTTCCTACGTAATTGGCTGTGTGTGTATCGTGTTGTCGCTTAGTCTTTCGTCAGTCGACTAATGTGTTCGTAGTGGCGTATTATGACGAAGAT
Organism: Micoletzkya japonica; assembly: GCA_900490955.1. Classification (NCBI taxonomy): domain Eukaryota; kingdom Metazoa; phylum Nematoda; class Chromadorea; order Rhabditida; family Diplogasteridae; genus Micoletzkya; species Micoletzkya japonica. Next base: position 182,733 of record LS816628.1, read on the forward strand.
GCGAAGATGTACTAAAGAAGAAGAAGGCCGGGAAGGGAGGATAATGAAGAGTTGTGATGGGACTACGTGAGGATGTAGAGGAGACGAGGAGTGTAATGGATGAAGAGAAAGACAAGAAAGAGAAGAGACATGGCTATGACCATGGGCCCTCTGATCAACCAATGAACCCATCGGTTGGTCCTTGATTCCACTCGTCTTCAACAACACATGACTCGAACAAAGGGTGAGGTTCGGGTCGAGTCTTCTCTTCAAAATAAGTACACGACACAAAGAGCTGTATGAGAATGAAGTGATTGCACTGAATTGGCTGGTTAAGTTGACTCCCTCGTTGCCTATCAAGTGCTCCGTCTACAACCTCCCAAGTAATCCCAGCCTTACTCCTTCCTCTTCACTCCATATATCACCATCCTTCTTCTCCATCCCAACTATTTCTCTTCGATACCCTACTATTCTCAGTAGCAGGAGTAGTCGGAAATTGAGCATCGGCAACGGAAACAATTGAACACGTGTGAAGACTGTGGAGGGAAGGAGGGAATGGAGACTACGAAGGATCGAGAGAACGAGACATATGATGTCTGTTGTGCTCTGCACACTCCTACTCTTCTTGTTATCCCAAGAAAACGACGACTTTGGAATACCTGGATACTGTATACGTGTGTATACTAGGAATAGTCGAATGCTTTACTCGTGTGCACCAGGGAAGGATGAGAATAACGAAGGATGGGGAGGACAACGGAGAGTGGGAAAGTGTACATGAATGAATAAAGGAACGAGGAAGAGAAGAAGGAGAAGAGGAATATGCACAGAAGGGAGTGAGATGATGATAAGCATGAGAGGAGGTGTGGAGGGATTAAGAGAAGACTCGAGATCAGTCGAGAGACGAAGGACTACCCGTCAGTGTTACAGTAGGAGGAGAGGGGGAGTGGAGGGGAGACGTGGGACACACGTGGCCTCTCTTGTCTCAGGGCATAGTCATCATCTTGACGAATTCCTCGTAGTCAATCTGCAGTGGAGAATGAGTGAATGAATGGACGACGAACGGAACGAGTCCTCCCTATACAGTATGACATGAACGGGAGACTCGTTGTCCATGTCTTAGTTATGCCCACTCGCATTACTCAATAGAGTACGGACTACTTCCCCTCCCCTCCCTTCCTTCGCCATGCATCCTTCACCTGTCCATCTCCATCTATATCAACTTCAGCAATGATCTCGTCGACTTCTTCATCACTAAACTGCTCTCCCATATGAGTCATAAAGTATCGGAACTCTTCCGCCGTAATGTATCCATTTCCATCTCTGTCGAATACTCGAAAGGCTTCTCTAATCATCTCGCTGTCGTTCTCCTGCAATCACTTCCTTCCCTTCCTTCCCTTCAGTCCGTTCTGTCCCCTCCCCATTCCTCTACTCCCTTTCCCCATCTATTCTTAGGATGACGTTCTACTTGCATATATCTCCCTCCCGAGAGATGCGTTCATTCGGTTCTCACTGATTTTCGTTTGAGTCGCATTCTCACTTACGACAAGTCACAATCTCGTTTGCTCAATAATATTTTGAGTGTGAAGTGATAAAGAGCAAGGAAATGGAGACAGAGAGACGTGGAACTGGACAAGAGAAAAAGATGGGAATCTGCCTTATTCTCAATTATTATCTCACGTGCTGACTCGTATTGATTACATGGTCTCTCTTGTCAGTGGGAAGGAGACCACTGAAAACAGCTGTGAAGGTGGAGAAGAGGGACAGGAGAAGAGATGGAAGGGAGGCAGAAGAGAGACAAGAGAGGAGAGATGGTCTGAGGATTAGGGTGACAAGTATAAGGAGGAACGGCGAGTGATTGAGGAGAAGCGACGAGAGAAGAAGACGAAGAGGAGACTATGCGAACTTGAGAATGGAAGAAGAGAGGGGGAGGGGGGAGGACTACTCGGGTTGGAGTTGTGTTGTGGAGGGAGAAGGGAAGAGTCACGCATTACTCTACACTACAAGGATGACTCGAATGGCTGAGGGGTCATATGGATGTACACAGTAAAGGGAAGACTGAAGAAGGGGAAGAGAGACAGGGCCATGTTGCCGTGAACTGGACACGAGATTGTGCTTTAGACATGAGATTGTCCACCTGGATGAACCCCTTCCCCCTCCATCATCTCCCCTGCTCTCCATTGCTTTATCATCTCCATTGCTTTTCTCTCACCTTGGACATTCTCCTCATCATGGCACAGAACTCAGGGAAGTCGATGGTTCCACTGCCGTCGATGTCTACTTCATTCACCATATCGAGTAGTTCCTAAAGGAAGGGTCTATCTATCTCTCCCCAACCCCCCCCCCCCCAAACAACTCCCCCATTCCCTCACCTGCTCCGTGGGATTCTGTCCAAGCGATCGCATGGCGACTCCCAATTCCTTACTGGATATTGACCCGTTCCCATCCTGAATGGGACACCTTGTCATTAGTGACGAGAGAATGCAAAGGGAGAAGTGAAGACCATCCTTCACAGCCTCCCCCTCATGCCCCCTCATCATTCTCCTCTTATGCTCTCCCCTCCTCCCCCTCTCGTCTCATCGTCTTCTATTTCTCACATTGGCCTTAGGGTATCTACTGAGATGTGTCCATTAAAAGAATCAATATGTAATGAGTAAGGTGAGCAGAGAGACAGAGAGGAGAGAGATAGGGCAGAGTCGCATTGAGATGACTCTTGTTTACTGCGATTTCATGTCGTATCTTGTTATGCTTGTCTCTCTCAACATTCTCTTTATATGCCACTCGTCCTTCAAATGAGTCAATTCTCGCAAAAGAGAAGAAGAAGCCGAAGGAGAAGTTAATGAGAGAACCAAAGTGAAAAGAGGAAAGGATGAGAGGGATCCGGAAGTGATGGAAGAGAAGATGGAGGAGGTGGAAGGGCGAATGAACAAGTGGCTATTCTGTGCTTCAAGGCATCTATTCGCAGTGTGCCCTCTCCATCCCTCTTCTCCCTCTTCCCTCTCTCTCCAATGGTCATTGTAATGCTTCCTCATCGTCCATCGTGTAGTCATCTCACTACACAGCATGAGAAGTGAGCAAGGAATGAGCAGAGGGGAAGGTGAAGCTAAGGAAAGAGAGAAGAGAAGAGGCTGACCTTGTCGAAGAGGCGGAAGGCCTCTCTGTACTCCACCAACTCCTCCTCAGAAATACCCTCCAGTCCCCCGTCTTCTGTGTGCTGTTTCCAGCGATTAAACAAGGACATCTTCCGTTGATCACTCATCTGAAGGGAAGGGCGATGGGATGATGGATACTTAAGGGAATCGGGAATGAGAAGACAAGCACGAAAGGTATAATGAGATGGGGAGAGAACGGCAATTGCTTGTTATTGACTGAGGATAAGACATGTGATACATTGAGAGGCAGAGGGATAAAGCATCTTGGAAAGAAGCAAATGATTGCCGTCATGAAACATTACATGTCGATGGGCATGAGGCAAGGGGGAGTGGAAGGGGTGGGGGGGAGGAGAGAGGATAGACAGGGAGAGGGGATAGGGACGGAGAAGCCTAAGGCACGCCTCCCTCGAGGAATGACTGATAAAATGACATGACTCGAGAGGGAGAGAAGAGAGAGAGTCTGTTACTGCTACTTTGACTGACAATTTATGGGGAATGGAAAGGGCACGAAAGCAGGCGGATAAGTGGGGAATAGATGGAAAGTGATGAGGAGTGCCACTTATGGGAAGGGAGGGAATACGTAAAGAGCGATATGTTGTAAGGATACAAGGTAATGAGGGAGGTGACAATGGGGATGGAGGATTTGGTCATTTCAGCTGAAGAGCTTCGTGTTCTCTCTCATCGCCGCAGTCTTTCAACTCGTGTCACTCGTTTGGTTCGTCTCTCTTGATAAGACAACGAAGCTAGACCAAGAGGGAAAATGAGAAGACTATTCCAATTGAAATGAGAAAGATGCGATTAGAAGAGACGAAAGGCTTGAATGAGAGAGTAGAGGATGCGTACTATCGATGGTTTGAGAGAGATGAGGGAAGAGGCATATGAAGAGACAGACTGCAAGGGAAGACTAGACGGATACTGTGTTTCACAAGTACAGTACACTCACTCCCTTTAATTACTGCTCATCCGTAATTTGAAAAGGAAATTACGGTAGTGTGGTCTTGTCTATCATTGGCTTTCTCTAATAATGCGCTACGAAATTGACTACGGAAGGCAGTTATGAAAAGAATGGGCAGTATGCAATAAGAGAGACTAACCTTACGTATTCCTTAAGATAAGATCATGGTTTAAGATAGGTTAAGGTAAGGTGGTTGTAGGTTCGTGATGTCATCTGTGCCGGGGGGTGAAGCAGGTCTACGATTCATGACCTCACTCTTCTCTCGACTCATTCGATCCCATTCATCTACTGTTCTCCCCATATAACCCCCCCCCACCCCTACCGTAGTCCTCTGTCCATATCCCCCTTAATATATTTGTGTTCAGAGTTTATTGTGACACTAACGGGCTCCGTTTGATTGTTGTTCTTATTGAATATTGAGATAAGCTTTGAGAGAATGAAGATAGGCTATTAGAGAAAGGAAACGGGGATACAGGAAACTGAATGTGACTGTGAACAAGAGAATGAAAAGGGGGAGTGGAAGGGACATTGCAAAGAGGGAAAAGGACTGCAGAGAATAAAAGAGAGCTTAGTGGAATGGAAGAGGGAATGAATGACATGAATGTTGTAGTGATTGAGAGATGGGATGGAAGGAAGTACAGAAGAATAGGGAAGAGGGCACATTGGAAATGCACTTGAACAACGACATTTGACTCCTTCCTATCTTTAGTCGAGTAATCCGATATTAGCTCTTCTTTTCAGCATTATCCTTCTAATAGGCCAAAGATCCCTCGTTGAAACATTGCTTCGCGACAAGAACACCTCAAAGATACGGTAGGAGAGGCTACGGTAGTTGGGGGAAATAAGGAAAACAGGAGCGAATTGGGGGAGAAGGGAAAGAAACAATTGGAAGAAGTGAAGTGGGAAGAGGAAGTATGGGATGGAATGGGTTGAGTGAGACTGCTGACATGTTATGTGCAATAGAGACAGACGCCTGCCCCCATCCCCATTCCATCCACTCCCTTCGTTCTCCAGTACGACTTCCCCTCAGGTCAATCAATCCTACAGTAGTGTCCCTCCTACCGTATCCCGTCGTGTGTAGAGTGTAGTGTGTGTGTGTGTGAGTGTCGAATGTCATTCGTCGTCGTTCAAGAATAGTCGCAAGTGTCCCCTCCCCTGGCAGGTGCCAGTCCCTCTCGTCTTCTCATTTTCTCACTTGCAGTCCCCTCCTCTCCCCATGGCTCCCTCCACTTCCTCAAACTCTACCTCTCCATCATTTCTGCAACAAAAGCGAATTCACTTCTTTCGACACTTTCTCGGTAATTTACTCTTCACTTATGGGATCTTACGATCTTCTCCATCTAAACGATAGCTTCGGTCGATAACAAATTCTTTCATTCCGTGGATCGGGGGAGATACTGTACCTCCATTTGCTGTCGTACCGTAACCCATACATTCCAGATACAAATGGAGATGGTCTTGTGGGCAAATCTGATCTGGACTTGCTCATTTCCGTGAGTCTTCCATTATTCTTTCCTCTTCCTTGTTAACTTTTGTTTATCGCTTTGCCTACAGTCCAAGGAACAAACGTCGATTGTTGACCGTTGGTCGCTCTTATTATTAGCAAGACGCTCACTTCGTTATTTTAAGAATCTTCTGTTTAGAGAGTCGAAAAGCTTGCAAGAAAGAGCGAGTTCATTCGGATCAAGTTGTCCCTTGTCGGATTGTGGCACGATGTAGATGACCTCAACTGCGAAGACGAATTTGTAAGTGTTTGGGGTATCGGAGGTACTGTAGCTACATAGTCTAGGAGTACTGTAGCTACTGTAAGCCAAATGATTTTATCGAACTGCTTAGTTATACTGTAATTGATGGATACATGCTTCAACCAGCTTTGAAGATAAGCGAGTCGGATTGGTTGTCGTTTTGGGAGAAAAAGAAGGCAAGCAGGACGGAGTCCTCTATGATGGCCCACGTCTTCCAACTGCTCGATGCTTCTGGTCAGTCCCTCCCCCTTATATCAAGCCCCCTCAATATCCCCTCCTTCAGCCGATCAACTCATCGATGAATCGGAATTCATCCATGTCTTCACTTTCTTCGGTCGCAGTAGAGAAGAAGCGATGCGATGCTTTGACTACGTGGGACGGGTGGGTTACTGTAGTGCAATAGATCCCACCACGATCGAGTACTACCGTATGCCTTCAAAGGAGTACCGTAACCCTCAGACTGACACGGGAGACCCAGTGTTCGCGATAGATGCGAAGAGGTTCGGTTGTCTGTGGAAGGAGTTCTTCTACTCGGATGACCCGTCTTCCTATGGCAACTTCCTCTTCGGTCTCATTCCCTCCCTCCAACCCTCCTCTCCCTAATCTATTCCCCTTCCACATTCCAATGCACATTTTATTATCATCTCTAGACGGATAATTGTTACAAAGAAAGCGACGAGAGACAAGTATCGACTAACTGAGCAAACCGATCGTTAAAAGGGTTTGTATTCCCCCAAGTTAAACAACAAATTACAAATTGCATGAGCTTAACAAGTGAATTAAGACAAGGCGTTTATTCTTTCGTGCTATGAATAAAATCTGGATAATCATTGTTGGGGTTACTGTAAGAGGGGATGCATGTGATAGGAGAGAAGTGATAGTAAACAGGGGAGCAAGCACGGGGATTATTGATTAACTAGATTAAGAAGGTCGGTTCATTGGTTGAAGCTTGAGATGGATGGGGAATGAATGTTGACAGAACGGAGAGGACCACTGCGACTGAACGGCTTATTTTAGTTTCCATTTTATCTATTTCTGTTCCTCACTCGATTTACAATTACACCATTCTTCTCCCCATACTACTGTAACTGTTATCCCTCTTCCGCCCCCCTATCCAGTCCCCTCGTATCCCCCTATCATTCTCCCCCTCCCCTTCCAATTCGACCTTCACTTCCACATAACCGACTTGCGCAATCGCCAGCCTCAAAGAGCCACAAGAATTGATAAGAATCAGGCTAGTCTCCTCCTCTCCCCCCTCCATCCTTTCCCTTCAACCATCTCTCCCCTACATTAGCCTTCCTTCGGTGTGTTCCTTCGTTCAAAAGGACAGTGAGTCCTCACTTTTTATGATCTCTCTTCTATTTGAAGGAGAGATGAGATAGACAAGAGGAAAAGAGCATCCATGCTCATCAAAAGATGAAAGAGAAACTGAAGGAAGAGGAGAAGACGACTCATTTGTGAGAGGAACAATGGGAAGAGATCAGGAAGTGTGAAGGGATGAAGAGGAAGTTTAGAAGAAGCACAAGAACCAGAGATGAAGGGAAGGGAAGGCTAAGTTGACATGGAGAGGGGGTTATAGGAGGAGGAGGACCATCGGAACGAAGGGAAGAGGGAGATAGGGGGGAGTCACGTGGAACACAAGGGTGGTCGGGGAAGACGACCAGGGATTGAAGGGAAGACGACAGTCAACTATGCACACTGACCACACTTATTGAGATACGGTCCATGGGTTGGTCACCTCTTCTATCTCTCTTCTGCTCTCAACTCTCGTTAGTAAGTTAACTGAATTTGGTTCCACAAATCCCCGATAAAGTCAGTTACAGTATGCCGTGTGTCTACAGTACCCGTCAGTCCCCTCTATTCAACTACTATTCCCTTCCCTCCCCTATTATCCCCTCCTTTCATTCTCCCCCTTCAATTCATCTCCATCCCCTCTTCTCCACTACAATACCATCACTCATTGCGGCGCATCCAAAGACATTTTCTGACGGTTGGCAAGAGAGGGAAAAGACCGCCTGAGGGGGGAGAGGAGGGTGATAGAGGGGTCTGGGAGGGAGAGGGAGGGAGAGAAGGTTACGAGGGAGATACGAGGAAGAGAAGGGGTCTACACAGTCCGAGAGTGCCAGTTGCAACTCTTCTCAGTCTAGCCATCAGGAACGAGAATAGAGAGTGGAAACGTGTCCGTTTTCACACAATGAAAGCGTTTCGAGTTTGAAGAGTAGAGAATGTCTGCTATTTAGAGAGGAGAGGAGGTATTCAGAGGGTAGGGGGTATCACGGAGACTAGGTAGATGATCGATGAATACACACTCGCTTCTTTCACTTCTCTTCAAAAACACGCGACAAATAACAAGTGATTCCTGATTCAGTTTCATTTTTTAAATAGAAAGGAGAGGCAGAAGATGAGTGGCAGGTACTGTAGTTGACATGAAATAATCTGCAATCCCCCTATTCCCTCTCCTCTCCCCTTCCCTCTTCTTTTGGAATACTCTCTACACTCAATTGCAATGAATGGCTCGTGCTTATTGTGTTGAGAGGAGAATCAAGTGTGGATTGACCCCCGGGGTGAGTTAAGGATGGATGGAGGAAGGGGGGGGGGAATAGCGAGTCATCAAGTGCGATCTCTTGCCTAGTGCCAGATGGTAGCTGTTACTGTTAAGTGCCCTGAGGGACCGTTACCCCCTCTTACGCCCCAGGCATCATCTGTCCCCTTCTCTCTCGTATCTCCCTTCCCCTTACCTCTCTCAATCCCTCCCCCTCCCCATCTTCCCTTATAGCACGTCCCATTAAACCGTTCCGAACCAATTCTGCCACTCTCCCTTTCATGCCATGGCAAAAAGACGTGTTATGAAGCAAGGTCGTGGGAAGGGAATCGAGGGATTCGAGAGGGGATGGGGAAAAGGGGAAGAGAGAGTATAAGGAGAGGAGGATAAGGTAGTATCTATGGAAGGGGTACTACTCGATAGGAAGAGCAAGCATACTTTCTTATATTTACACATCTTCTTATTCTGACCTTTAGCTGTGTGTGCTAGTAAAGCGTAACCATAAAGGGAATGCACAGCTCTATCCCTTTTCTGTGACCCAAGAGGCAAGTTGAAAGCTGTTCTTCGTATACTGTAATATACTGTAATGTAAGCCCTCTGAAGGAGCTCTTCCCCTTCTCTAACAGGGAAGGGAGAGAGTGAAGGAACACATCTCTCTATAGAAGAGTGGGGTCATCGGGGGATAATAAGCGCTTAGCCATTCGAATGGAGATGGGCATAGGAGGGGGAAGGGTCAGCGAGGGGAGACACACACACAGACAGATAGACAGACTCATACACATACTGTAAGACACACACATACAGTATCCTCCCTATCCCCAATCTGTTCGGCTATACTAGGCAGCGAAGGTCGTAAATCGGTGATATGAGACAAGAGAGAAGAGATTGGCTATAAAAGAGATGTGATTGAAGAGGGAAAAGGAGAGAGGGAGGGGGAGGGGGAGGAGAATTGGGACAACTGTACAAATGGGAATACTACGAGTGACAAGTGATAAGAGAAGGACTACCGTATTCCTCTTCCCCGTGTAGCACACTTTAACCACCGTATCAACCTCCCTTAGCGACCCAAGAGAGTTCGAGATATCTCATAGGGGTAGTCATAACCAAGTATACGGCTGGCACAGTACAGTAGTCCCCAGTCAACCAGTCAATTAGTCCCCTTCCCTTTCCCTTTTCCTCTTCCCTTGTCTACTTCTTACTGTATCCTTGCACTTGCAAGAGAAGGAAGGACAAGATGATTAGATGGACGTGGAAAGGGAAACAGGAGAGGGCAACTAGAGGAGAGAGAGTTGAGAGGAACAGGGAGAGGGGTCATTGGAAGGAATCAAGTAGAGTGACAAGTACACAAGGCACACTCAACAACAGTGAGACTGGCTACGGTAATACCCAAGATAAAGGTTCCAATGACTTGGTTGCAGCTATTTGCTCATCCTTAGTTAATATATATAATAATAAGTTAACTCAGATAAAGCTTACCTTAATCCTTAGTCCTTAGTACTTAGCAGTGATCCTCTCCCTACTCATTCCTCTTGTAATCGGTCCCTCCCTTCTCTCTCCCTCCTCACTCGCGAATCGAAAAGGAGAACGAGGAGCTGAAGGGGATGACGACAGGCGGGCCACCTTAATTAAGGACGGTTAAGGAATATGTAACCTTAGCTAAGGACGGTTAAGGAATATGTTACCTTAGCTAAGGACGATTAAGGAATATGTTACCTTAGCTAAGGGCGGTTAAGGAATATGTTACCTTAGCTAATGACGGTTAAAGGGACACAGGACCGAATTAATTCGAGACAAATTTCCGTTTGAACCCATGGCAGCCTCCTGCAGCGCAAGTTAGTGGCAAGCCAATCGAAATAGTGTGATACGGTGTATCTCTTCTCCGATCGAAGTTGACCACCGTGATCGGGAGTATTGCCTTTCAAAACAGACAGCCACGGGCATCGAACCCCCCGAGGCCCGATTCATAGGGCAACTTACATACCACTGCTCCACCCCGTACCGCTCCTCGCCGGCTATTTCTCGCTGAAGTACGGAGGAGTGGAGCAGCGCGTGGATTGTGCGCAGAAGTAGCGAGAGCAGCAACAACGCTCTCCTTTGGGCGTTATTGGTTTAGTAAACTTTCACTCTATAAATAAGAATAATCGTGAAGTGATCACAACATTCCTTTATGAGGAAAGTGATCATACTTCAGTCCATTTGGCACTGTAGAAACCATTTATCAAAATGTGGAGTTCTAAATAATGAAAGACAAAGAGTGAACAACAACTGCCGCGGTTTTAAGACAAGAACAAGTGAGAGGATTCTTCCTATCCTCGTCGTCTAACATTGTATCTAAGTGTAGTCCATATCAACGATCATCCGACGGGCTGGAATTGGAAACTCTTACCACCATTTTTTTCTAGACACAACTGTCTTCGCTCCTCAATCTTGTCCGTTTAAATCAGCGGGCACAAAACGTCTGAAAAGCAGAGCGAGTGGTAAACCGCAACGCGTACGCGACGCATACAAAAATTTGCAAGTCAGTTTCGCATCAAAACTAACTACGGTGTAAGCTTGGCAAAAGCGAAGTTCGTTCCCATAGTTAGATGTAGGGCGCGTTCGTACTTGGCAAATTAGCGCTTGCTTTGATTTCGGATCTATAGCTGATAGTTGTTCTTTTAGTTTAATTTACCGTACTCACGGGAGCCCCATACTCATTACGCACTATATTTACAACGAACTAAACGCTAGCTACTGCATCTTTGTTCTCCTGTGTTCCAAGGGACCCCCCTTGGATCCTTGGATCCTCGAGCTCCTTGTGGAGGATCGCGAAGGCTTGACGTACATCGGCTTCTTGGCTGCTAAATAAGGATTCAGTATGAATGAACAAGTGATCAGTAGTGTGTATCTAGTAATGGCCAAAGATGAGTATTTACTAATCAACTTAAATTAATAATAATCGTTTCTAAACCATGCTCAGGGTTATTCTAGTAAACAAAATGGAATACTATTTTGCAGCATGTGTACGCTAACCAAGCTCGCAAAAGAAAGAGCCCCTTCTATGCTGCCTTTCGGTTGCAAAACACTCGTCGCATATTTCAAGTACTCACTAAGGGGATCGTGCTTTCGAAGTTGCAATGGAATCCCGAGGAGCTTGACCATCTATTCGACACTCGACGTTTAAGTTGTCGGCGAGAACGGCAAAGTGCGCCTCACGCCTGAAAACATGAATTATGGAAAAATACGGAAAACTGTGCCTTATCCAGTACACGTGGAAGTGTGTTTTCTTAGCATTTTTGTAGGCTACCTTACCTAATTACTGAAAACCTAGGCAAGCAAGCCAAAACCAAAACCTGCCTTATCATATCAAAAAGAATAAAGCATCCGAGGCGTCATACTTACTTGTCAAGTTGGCCTCATTGAAGCCACAGCTCTGTTGGGCATCCATAACGAATGAACGGCCTCGGAAGTGTTAGATTTTACTGCCTGCAAGCAAGGAGGGTACACAATAACGGAGCAACCGCCAAGAACCGGAAATTGAATACTCGCGCGAAATGAAAATGAAAATCGTGTAATTACAGCAAACTAGAGTGAACTGGAGTGTAAACTAAGCAGTATTAGAGCAACTAATAAAAAACGACATCTGTGAAACGTAATGCTGCACAACTAACTCAATTAAACAGTAAAATATGCGATTGACTTGAAATTCAAAAGTAATCACACCATGAAACTAGCGGCTTCCCGCCAAAACGTTCAAACCCTTACCACTGATTTGCGCTGCAGGACGCCCTCTAAAACCCGGATGTCCCGGTTCTCACTCCGTATATTTTTCGGTTCTGGCTCCCTTTAAGGAATATGTTACCTTAGCTAAGGATGGTCAAGGAGTTAAGGAAGAGTACGGTTGGAGGCCTATATCTGTCTGACTAGCACTATAACTAACAAATCTTCATTGGACTAGACGCTTGTAAACACCTTCGTGGCTCTTATAAACAGCTACCCAGACTGATTATACAATCGACCGATAGCTTAGCTCTCAACTACCCAAGACCCCCGTACAATACAGTATCGGGTGCATATTAGCCAAATAGTAACTGAGTTCCGTCCTTGCCCCTACAGTACCCCGTCCTCCCATACAGTAATCTACAGTACCCCTAACCTTCTCCCTTCCCTTCGAAGTAGTCGCTACAGTAGAACGTCTCTTCTTAGCCAGAATGTAATCTGCAAAGACAAGTCAACTCTTTGCTTCTTTTCCCTTTCCCATAGATAAAACAGAACGTCGGAAACGACGCAACCAAGGCACTTTTTCCCTTCAAAATATTGAGCATCAAGGCACTTAATCTTCAAATCCTATCAGTTTAAGCTAAATTTTGCTGTTTTTGGTGATTATTAGTGTGAATCAAGACACTTTTACCCACTTCTTTAAGGCACTTTGAAATTCTAGGACATGACTATTTTATCTATGCCTTTCCCTAAGGCCTCCTCCAAATACATTCATCAACCATAACCATGCCTTTTTCATCTCCTTCTCTCCCCATTTGCATACAAATCCCATTATCCCAATCTTCCCTTCACAATAATAACAAGAACCCTCTTCTCCCTATTCCCGTTCCCTTTCACTGCATATCACAGAGGTCACTCTTACCTCCGATCTCTCTCTCCTTCTTTTTACCCTCTCCCCTCCCTCTCTCTCTCCCCTCTCGACCTTCTCTTCCGTATAAAAAGACGTAGTGTTCAGAGGTCACTTCCATCCTTCCATCCTTCAATTCCCCTTCTGATTATTACACTTCTCATATGGCCCTTGAGGGGGCGAAGAGATATGACTGTACAGGAGGAGAGAGAGGAGGGAGTGAATGGCAGTAGTACAAGGTGGGGTGTCCCCTCGTGTCCCCCTTGACCCTTCCCACCCGATTATCTCTCTCCTTCTTCTCCTCCTCCCTCTTCCCTCTCCTAACCACTGTCCTTGCCATACCCTACGATCACTCACTCCCTCGTTATGCAAGCTCTCTCCAGGTGACTGTTCCCTCCCTCTCCTTCTCTCACACCTGTGGTCAGAGGCATCATCAACTAATTGTCAGTCTCTGCCACTGTAATGCATCTCTCAATCCAGAGGGAATAAGCGATTGCTTCTTAGATAGATGGACAGAAGGAGAGTAATTGAGGAGATGGAGAGGGGGTACGAGAGATTGCCTGAGGGGGAGAGATACCTTATTGTTCGAGAGACGGAGGGAGAGGAGAGAAGTAAAGAGAAAGAGGGAGGATCGTGGGAAGGTAGAGATAAGAAGAGAAGAACAATGGAAAGGAGTAGGAGAGGAGTGACAGCTTAGATGGTATCAGGGGAAGGAAAGGCCTGGGGGGAGAAAAGGGGAAAGGAGAGATAAGGGGAATGGCACGGAAGTTTTTTTAAACCATTACATAATCCCCATGCTCCTTCCCCCCACTCACTGGTTATCCGTGCCTGTCTCAGCTTCGTCTGTGATCTCTTCTTCTTTTCCTCCGATCCCCGTTCATTCCTTCCCTCCATCTCCTTAATCTCATCATTCCTTGCATAAACACGACCATCAAAATGTCTACTCATCCAATATTCCCTCCCATTCCCCTATTAATATCCCCTTCCCTATCTCCCAATCCCCATAACTTCCTCTCCTCTTATCCCCACAATCCTTCTCGTAGCTCCCCGCTCACAAAAAAAGAGCAAAAAGGGCGGTGACGGTGGCCATATGTACGAATTGAAAGGGGACGAGGGGTACAAAAGAGGAGGGAGAGAGGTAAGGGGGAGGTGAAGGGACTCCAATTCACCTGTGGTATACGAGGCATCGAACGAGTGCGGACCCCGACTGAAGGAAGAAGAGTATTTGAGGAAGAGGAGGGAATGGGGGAAGGAGATGATGGAGGTGAGGAAGGAGGGGGATGGGGGAGTTTCGCGTGACGGGATTGACGGTAGAAGGATGGGACCTGCGAACAAGTCGGTTCAAGCTTCAACCCATCGCCAATGCTACACTGTTTTTGTCCACACAGAGATAATATATCGATCTATGCTGCAGACAGTCTGCCTCCCACTAATCAGAAACATTCACGAATCAACACATTAAAAAAGAAACGTATTCTTTTCAGACGATCAAGTTATTGTAACTTTCTACTGTTCTGACGGCCTGCCAGTAGCTTCTTGAACAATGATTGCATGCTAAATCCCAAAATAAGCATTGTCACCTTGGCGGGATTCATCGCTTCGTATTGGAATCCCGCTGGCCCGGGGCTGTCAATGGGAGTATCGGATGAAAAGTCAAAGGACCATTTGGAAGAAGCGGCCGCTGCCATCTCTGCTGCATTCTCATCCAGCCACTGCAAATCCTAAGTATTAGCTATTTTGAAACAAAAATTAAATAAAAATAAAAATAATTTACAATTTCAATATATTATGCAAAAACAAAATGAGTAAATCGAGAAATGTAGGTAAATGAAGAAACCTTGTCGACATCGGCACTGGCTGGTTTGCCGAAGAGACATTTCCTCACCCGCTTTCCCTTGCGAGTGTCCATCTAAATCATTTACTTCTTAGGGTTACATCAGAGAAATTCGAAAGTATTCGACAGGCATCAATGCAACCTGAGGGCAAGTCGCATCGAAATCGTGAGCGACAAAAAAGAGCGAACGATTAGAGGGAAAGAAGCGATAGGGAGAGGGGGGCAGAGGGGGAGGGGGCCTGTAATCGCCAGCGCGACTCCTCTCTCTCATCGATCGATAGCTACGCGTCAGTCTGCCAGACAGTGGTTACAGGGAACGAATTATCTCAACCCATTTGCATTCACTTACCGACAACACAACACTGCGCACCAAAAGGGAAAATACAATAAAATTCGAACTAGAGCTATACACAGTGTTCTGACAACAGTGAAAATGTTAAGCGAACGAGATGCCGAAAACATAACCCTCATTTCGGTAGGAACTCCCACACGGAAAACACCGTATTCTAAGCATTTTGGCTCGTTCGCTTAACATTTAGAACACTGTGTATAGCGAAGTGATTAAGCTACCGTAATCGCGTACTGTAAGGAGTGTTCTATGGAGCGTATACATGAAATACAGCACGGTAGCAAAAGATCAGAGCGCCTGAAAGAGTGCCTGAAGCGACACGGAGATTATGAGGTTGCTTCCATTTTTCCCCTCCGCACTTTACAAACTGCCCTAATTTAGAGCGGGTAATAAATATTACAAAAAAACGAGCAATGTGCTTTGATAGAGGAGGAAAAACTGTCCCTAAATTAGTCATAAGCCATAGAATATCTTACAAATGGCAAGTGCCATAAAGCGTAAAAGAAAGGCGAATCCATGGATCCCTATGCGGCCTCCATACAAGAGAATTATCTCCGTGAGCTTCACCACGATGTCCCTGATAATTATTTGTTAGGGGTGTTTAACATTGCGGTTTCCCAGCACGAAAAGCCTGTCCTGTCGATGGTATGTACGGTAATTTTACCAACTTTCGACGTTTTCTCAGAACTTTATTTAGCCCGTTGTCTGGTTTTTGTTGTATTTCTTGGCTGTATTTCATTCGGATTACTTTTATTCTGGGCAGGGATGATCACAGGACCGAGGATCGTACCAAGCCGATGCGAATCGCCAGTGGTATGCGCGTTTCATGTCGTTTTTGCTGTTCGTTACTTTTTTCTTTTGATAAGGGATTCTAATTCTTACAGGCATCCTGTACAATCGAAGAAGTATATAGTTGAAAGGCGTATGTTTGCAGTCTTGTTTCTGCGAGCACTCTTCATCGATGTGGAAGATGTCTATCCTAAAACGGCCGCTGTGGGAAGCAGTGGAGACTAGTGGAGCTGGTAAGCTTTATTTTCCTCTTCAGGTTTGTTATTTGATAGTAGTATTAGGCAGGATTGCAGTTACCCTGGTTGGGTAGCGTACTGCAGTGGCATTGGCTATACAGTATGTTTTTATACAGTATATTTTTTTATATATTGCAATATGTTCGTTCTGTTTAAGTTTTATTTGTTATATTTGTTCCGAGTGTGTCATGATGTACAAACTCATGCCTCTCTTGAACGGTTTGCCTGTTTTGACTCGTCAGTCCCTTATCTTATCTATGCAGAGAGAGAATTGTATAGCATGGACACCACTTGTTCTCTTCTCCCCACTCTTCCCTCACATGAAAGGCAAGTTGAACCGAGACAGAAGAGTCGTATCCAATGGCAGATTGGATGTCCAAAGGGTAAAGTCGGGTCAGAGTAACCAGATACTCCCTTTGGAGGGATACGAACAGAGCGACAGACCATAAGATACACTCGACTTGGTTAGAGCGGAAGGGCAAAGGGGATGAAGGGGAAGAGCCGACGTTGTCTTGTGGTACACCTCATTAGGAATGGTAATGAAGGGGAGAAGGTGAAGAGAATAGCCGCTGGGAGGGGGTTGTCTCTAGAGGGTTGGGGGAGAGGGAAGGCAGTCCCTTTGGCAGGCTAGCGATGACTGTCGAGAGTCTCATTTATGAGGGAAGAGAGGGGGGGGGGGTGACCCGGACGAGGATAAAGGGAAGAATAGCAGTCCACTCTATGGGATGGGGACAACACTGACTCGCTAGATGTTCTTTTTGATCATGGCCATATATCCCCAGATGAAACATATCTCAGCCAGCTAACTGAATTCCATTGTATTCTCGACCACGGTATTGATGATAGGTACATGATTTATCACATCTCCCACATTGCACAGTCGAATAAGAAGAAGAACTAGAGAATACCCGTAGATGGAGAGAAGCACTCGGATGAAGAAGATACAAGGGGATGGAGTGACTAGATGGGGAGGGGGAGGGAAGAGAGGGAGACGGGGGAGAGGGAGCGAGGGAAGGGAGAGAGCGACGGAGTCGAGTCCTTCGAACACTCACGTTTACGACGAGCCATGTAGAAACCTGGAAGGAATTGCTTAGTTCTGAGGTCTTTTAGAAGGGGTTGAGTCCCTTTGAGAGAGGGTTTGGTCTGTAGGGGAGAGGCTATCTCGAAGAGGCACTACTGAGATCTATCGAAACGATTAGTTCGGAACTTCTTTCGATTGAAAGATGTGAGAGATAAGAGGAGGGAGATACGTGGAATAAGGAGGAGAGAGTCTTGGAAGGGGGGGGGAAGAAGAGAGTAACTCACTCGTGATCTTAGCCTGTCGCTTCTTGCTCGTCTTCCTCGGAGTGATGGGAGGGGAAGAGGACGAAGAGGTGAAGGATTCGTCGGTTGAGCACTCCTCCATGGGGACATCCGAGTCTTCCTTATCGGAGAGGGGAGGGAGTGAAGAGGAGATGAGACGGGGACGGTAGAAGGAAGGGACGGAGGATGAGGAGACCACTTGGTACGAGAAGGGGGAGGAGGGGGAGGGCAGTGGAGAGTCCAGAGTGAACGAGAACCCCCAACGACTCTGCAAGGAACGACTTAGCACGAGACTTAGGGATAAGGAAGGCTAAGGTAGAGTACTTAGGAATCCTTAGCATAAGGAAAGCTAAGGCAGGGAGTCCTTAAGGGTCCTTAACTAACCTCGTCTATCTTCCTCGTCGCCTCCACTACAGCAGACAGCCACTTGTCCACTTCATCCTTCTTCGGACGACCGAAGAGACAGCGACGAGCAGGGCGAGACTTCTTGAGAGGGGAAGAGGACATCTGAAGGGAGGGGAGATAGGATGAAATAGGGGGGTAGGATGGAATATGGGAGATAGGGGGATAGGATGGAATAGGGGAGATAGGGGGCACGGATAAAGGACGAAAGAAGAAGCACGAGAGAACACCCGATATGACCGCATTTGAACGGAGTGAGGCTGAGAGAGAAGGGATGGAGAGAGCTAACAATGAGGGGTCAACCAGGGCAGATGGATTATAGGGGAGCGAGAGGGGAGAGGAAGAATAGGGGTGATAGGGGGGGAGATGGTGAGAGGGGAGAGGAAGAATAGGGGTGATAGGGGGGAGATGGTGAGAGGGGAGAGGTAGAATAGGGGTGAGAGGGGAAAGGTAGAATAGGGGTGATAGGGGGAGATGGTGAGAGGGAAGAGACAGTTTGGATAAATGGACGACGTGAGTGAATAAGAGAGAAGAGATAGAAAGAGAAGATAAGAAGCGGGGAATTGGGGACAAATGGCAGTGAAGGAGTGAAGCGAGTGATGGGGAGATAAGGAATAGGGGTGAAATATAGGGGAGTGGGTTGCACCCCTATTGGATAATGGAGATGGGGTGGGGAGAGGGGAGATTGGAATATATGGGATGAAGGTGGGTGAGGTGATGGGGAAAAGTAGAGAAGGATAAGATAAGTAAAGGGAAAGAAGAGAGAATGGGAAGGGAGTGAGTGGGTGAGAGGGTCGAGAGGGAATGAACCGCCCCTTGGGGAGAGGGACACGCCCCTGACCGGCCACTCACTCCTCCCCCTCTCCCTCTCTTCTTTTTATTTCGCGCCAAAGTCCGTCCCTCTCTCACACGACATCGTTACATACATGCCAACAACACATTCTCCCTCTCCTCTTTTCTATTTTTTCCCGCCATCGGAAGAAAGGGAAATACGAGGGAAAGTAAGAAAGGAGTGAAAGTGCAGTGGATTGGAAAAAAAAGGGGGACGGAAGGATACAGGAGGGAGAGATGGATGGGGGAGGGAAAAACGGGATGGATGGGACAGAATGAGTGTATCAAGTGGAGGGAAGGAGGTACCGGAGTACATTCATAGATGATTCATTGGTCGCCACTCCATTTTCATTCATATTTTCATATGCAATGGCATAAATTGAGATGAATGCTTGAGAACGAGTAAAAGAGGCAAGGGTGTCTCATCAGTATTACGTGGATAGATAATAGAGGTGTTCATGTGATTTCTTTTAGTCGTTATGCTTCACTTTGACACCCATGACAAGAACTCCCATGTACAATTCTGATAGATGCGCAAACAATTATTGAGACAACCGTTCCGTCAGTAAACGCATTTCTACTGACGACAGACGGACCATTTTTCTCAACCTTTGTCTCACCATTCCACCATAACCCAATCAGCTTATCATCATCACAACTCAATTCAATATAAAATGAGTCTCATCAGGAGGTGCACCGTACAATCTCCTACCGTACCTGGGAGTTCTTATCATGGGTGCCTCCCACACAGCTAAATACCATAACCAATCTCTTCATGCGGTACCCTCACACCAACTCCCCCCTCTAGTCTATCCCATTACCGTACCCCTCCCCATAATACAGTACCCCCTCTCAGCTGCTTCTTTCCCTCTTCCCTTCCCCTCTACCTTATCTCAAAAGTATTCCAGTTTCCTTCCTCATGACTCGCTGGACTCGCGCGCGAAAAGACGCCCCCTTGTTTTGCGACTGAGAGGGAGGGAGAGAGAGTTAGGAGAGAGTTGGGAGGGAATGGCATGGAAGAGTGTGCCATAGTTGCCTGTTCTCCTTTACTTTCGCGCCCTTTTGAGCAGCTTTGACTGTTGAACCTGTAAACAGAGGGAAGGGTTGAATGGCAGGCACGTGCTAAGACGGAATAAGGAAGTAGTGCCGTCGAATCGAGTCCTGGGACTCGAATCGAGTCCCCTCTATTTCTGAGGATTCCATTCGCTTCCTCGCACCGGTCCGGGGCGGTCGGAAGGAATCGAATGGGGTCTCGAGGACTCGATTCGTTTGGAGGACTCGATTCATTCCTTGCTTGCATTCCCCCCTTTGCTTTAAACAATCCTTTATTTTGGAAATCTTTTATAGCTAAGTGAAAGAGCTGTATCAAAGATGAAGCCTTGAGCATTAATACACCGATAAATTAAACCAAACATTAAAAGACGTGGAAAAGGTGCGTAATTGCACTAGTTATGTCATTATTAACAAAAGGAAACGAAAACAAAATTCTCGATTGAAATACTGTTATTATTTTTTTATTATATACGATTACCACAAAAATCGAAACTCAAGATTAATAATACTAAAGGTCTATTCATCACTATCCTCTCCCATCTCATCGTCTTCCTGACATCCCTCTCCACCCTCCTCCTCCTCCTCCTCACCCTCCCTCTCCCCTCTCCTTTCCCTTCTCCTCTGGTTCTCCATCATCTTCTTCCTCCACGGCACCATCTCCATCTCCTTCCTTCTCATCTTCAATCGATTCACTTCTTCCGGTCCACAGCGTCCTGTAAATAGCTTGCTACATAAGCCTAAACGATAATCCTACCCATTGCTAGACACGTATGATCCTACCAGACATTTAAAAACGGAACATGCGCCAGGTATACTGTAACGGAATTTTAAATTCCCGCCTATTACTTTTCGCACTTTTCGTTGCGGGAGTACGCACGCCTAGGGCGGCGGCGAGCGTCGCGTGCGCGTCGTCGCCGAATTTTTTTGAATATCAGAACTCTCGAAGCGAAAAGTATCACGAACTGAAATTTGCCCATGTTCCGTGTCTAATACAATTTAAATGTCTGGCCTGGGCTCATTTAAACGCTCGTGCTAGAAGAGAACGCGAGGAAAGCCCACTTCTTGACCTTGTTATCCAGAAGGCTGAACATGCAATTTTAACTTAGTTTATCGCGCTCGTATTACCTATTCCTTCGAGCATTCTTAGAGATGAGAGTCACGCCGCTAAAGACGCGTTCAACGTCAATGCTCGATGGCTGTACAGCAAATATCTTCCTTGCATATGCAGCCAAAGTCGGGAATTGAACTGCATGAGATCGCCACCAATCAAGAACATCTTCAGAAGTAGAAAGTACATGACGTGCACTTACAATGGCTAACTCATACTGTTTCATCTCAGCCTGAATGACGATCTCATTCAGGCTTAGATGAATGTACAGTTCATCTCAGCCTGAATGTACAGTTCATCTCAGCCTGAATGTACAGTTCATCAGTTATGAATCATTCTCACGCACATAAACTCCTTGATCATCCTGAAGCTTGGCCCACACGTCCGGATGAGCGTCCCGTATGTGCTTGCGTATGTTCGAAGATCCGCTAACGATGGAATACTCGTTGTTGCAAT
>LS820506.1:8267-35353 GCA_900490955.1 Micoletzkya japonica
AACAACTCACTCAGTCCGAGGTGCCGAGAGATCTTGAGTAGTCCTCTTGATCCTCGTTTGGCGCATACTTCTCCCGAGCGCCAATTCGTTATGGAGAAGGATCAATTCTTCTGTCCGTGATTGAACATGCGGGGGGGGGCTC
Source organism: Micoletzkya japonica (assembly GCA_900490955.1). NCBI lineage: Eukaryota > Metazoa > Nematoda > Chromadorea > Rhabditida > Diplogasteridae > Micoletzkya > Micoletzkya japonica. The sequence continues at coordinate 8,410 of LS820506.1, forward strand.
TTGATTGAGAGACGACTGGGAGACCCGACCACTCGCGACGGGGACAGAGAGAATGAAGGATAGCTAACCACCATTATTTTTTCCCTCGCATTACTTTGTCTGAGATAGTTTCCTCTTGACTAGAGCCTACATAGCTTACCATCTTCAAGAGTCCCGTGATTGTTGGACAATGCGTGTAAACTGATGACTCGTAAGCGGGGTTCTTCGACTAGCCAGCTTCATCATTGCATAATGGAGAAAGCAAAGGCGCGGGATTTACATTGTAGTACACAAGCAACTCACAATGCTTTCGCGTCAATAGCTTCTGTGTTCGCCCTGGCTAGAGTCTTCTGGGAATTCCTCGTTCTTATCTTTGCTTTCTTCCCTAGCTTTCCGTCTACCTAGCTGTTTTCATCATTCCACCGCATTCCCTCTACCAAGTTGCCCGTGCTCGTTTAACGCTCCCTAGTTAACCCTCTTGGCTCCTCTCCGATCGTCCTATAGTAGAGAAAAGCGGAACGTATAAATCGAAAATACGGTCTGGTAAAAGTTACTGGCCTTAGCGAGAAGTGGAATTTATGCGTCATCTTCGGAACGATTTATTTTAGATTTTACTGCTATCGATTTATTCTGTATGTTTGGGTGCTGCGTGCGTTTTTACAGCTTCGTTTATGTTTTCTTTTTTCAGTTTTGCTCATTATTGAGATTATGATCTTGCATATAAAAACCGAGCTGTGATCAGACAAAATAATGCATCAAATGTGGTCTATTTCGTTCATGAGTGTGATATTATGAGGAAGTACTCAAATTGAAAAAAAGAAAACAAGAAATGACACGAAATTACAACAAGAGACTGCTATAACCTCTTCAACAGTTTCGCGAAATTCCCGGGAAGAATATATCGTTCCGCGCATAAACACTTCCGTGTTTTATCTAGAGGGCCTGGCATCGGGGGATCCCTGGACCGATTATATCTTCGTTTTTTCTCTACTATATAAACCACGCTCTTTCGCTATCCCTTGCTTCCCTCCGTGTCTCATTCGATTCCTCCTCTAGTACGCGGACGGATCAATTACCGCGCACTGTCCCTCTCCACACACGCTCTCTCAGCCACTTTATCACCCCCCCCCTCCCCGCCAACGCCGCCGACCTTTGCAACAGCTCAAAAAGTGCCCCAAGCGTTGCCCGTAAACACGTAGGGTAGGGAAACGTGGTAGTCACGTAGTGGCTCTTTCCCGGTCTTTCTTATGCTTATGCTTATTGTGTCAGAACCCCGGAAATCTCGGTAGGCGCTAAACTCTACAAGTGGGCTAGTTGAAACCTCATTTCTCATATTGCTAGGTCTAAGAAGGTCTAAGAAGTAGTCATTCCCCGCACGCTGTCCCAGCTTCCCCTCACATGGTCGGGCAAGAAAACGAACCGACTCGCCCTCCCTCCCTCGCTCTCCTCATCAATGGTATACCCAACACGCACAACGGGTTACTTCTCTTCTGCCCCTGTCGTTCTTCTCATACAAAGCGCACACCGGGAAGTGGCAGCAAATGCTGCCCTAAACAACGGCTCTACCGTAACCATAAGCATGATCATCAAGGTTAATTTTCATATCCACAGCGAAGGATATAGAAGAAAAGCTGAGGAATGCGATCAGGATATCCAACTGGCCGTCCTTCTAGAAGGGAAGCATAGTCCTACCATCGACCATACTCTCTACCCAACTCGAACTGTTTCATCGCTAGTGCTAACCCCGCACGGATTGCCAATCTCTCGCATAAGTCGATAGCGACACGCTCCCCTTTTCTATCTCTCCCTGTCCTTAGACAGTTCTTCCCTGCGCATCTCTCTCCATTGCAATTCGTTTACCAGCATAGCTTACTAATCCCGAAAGAGCAGTCTAGGTAGTCCCTCTCTACTATGATCATGTTTTCTTCCTCTCAGCGGCAGTCTCACATACCTACAACTCTCTAAGCTTTCCCGTCGACTAATCTTGCAGCTAGTAGCCAGTCAGTCGCTTTTTGCGCCCATCCCCATTCTAGGCGAGTCTGTCGCACGTAAAGAACGTCTCTTCTATCTATTCTATAGCCACTTCCGTTTCTCGCTCCATTCATCTCTTACCCTCTATCCCTCTGTTCCCTCTTCTTATCGTTACCCCGTGGTCTCCGTTGCATGCTCCATACTCTCTCCCCCCGTCTTATCCCCTCCCTCTCTCTCCTCAACCCATCTCGAACTGACACTCTCTATCTCTAGACGGAACTGCAAGCAAAAAGCGCGCGCTATCCCTAATCCCCCCCTCGTCCCACGGACTTCCGGTGGATAGCGACCGCTATCTACCGCATAGCTGCACTCTTATCTCATCTCCGCCTGCTCACACTCTCAGTATATCCAACGGACACAGAGCGAGAGAGCGGCGACCTCTCATTCCCTTTCCCGATCATTCGCCGGGGTTGACAGGCACTTTGGCGATATAGCAGCAAAGTGCTCACGAGGACAGTTAAACAGTTAGATAAAGTGAGGAATGCAAAGTGGAGGAGGTAGCAATTGCACAATTAGTGAACAATTAGTTAGATCGATAGAATGTGGGGAATGCGAAGAGGAGGAATGTCAACGACCACCCCGATGAGCTCGATTGCAGGACCATCGTTTCGGGGGATACGGGGGACTTGATAGCGGAGATCCTGGGGGATGCCGCCTCCAACCACACACGGCCCAAGCGATCGCTAGGAATTGAGGTACGTCTGGGGAATGAGGGAAGAAGACTGTAGGTAGTCACTCTGCTGGCCATATCATCAGTTGAACCAGTCAACAATGATACGCATAGGAACAAATGTATAGATGGGAGTGCATAGCTTGCAAGAGCTTCTCAATGCAACACCTTGCACAGGCACTGAATTTATTGAAGATAAGCGCTGCGCTGCACGTATAAGAGGCTATGCATATCGCTGTAGTTGTGAGTTCTCGACCAATCGCATCGAGTAGCAAAGGGGCGATTCCCGTTTCCCTTCACCCCCCCCCCCTCCATCAGTACTCCTAACCGGGGCATCCTTGAAAGAAGACAATGCGGAGACACCCAGAGAGATGGAGGGGCGCACGGCGTTCATTCGATTAGCTGCTCCTCATCGAACTCCTCCTCTCATTGGTTCGCAATCCGCTCTCGCGAAGCATTCCACCCCGAGAGGCGCGCACTTCGTATGTGACACGCGCGGTTACTGTCATCGGGACTAGAACGGAGTCTTCGAGCGGGATGAACACTCCAGCCGATTAGAGCACCGTCCACCCGGAAGCTATAGGTAGATATGATGGAATAGCCGGAGGCTATTGCGTCAGCAATACGTGTTACAATTCGACTTACTGCTGGCTTTTGTTGTCTGAACTCTCGGAAAATCGCCATTTCATCAGCCGATTTATCATCCTAGATCTGCGTACATTTTCTGAAATTTTGGTCTTCCAATATCTCTTCATACCGCTAAAGATACGCTCTAATTAGGTATGTATATCTTATGAGAAGTGACTGACGTAGCCCTTTCCTCAACCACCCATTTTTCCCGTCTACTCAACACGTCGTACCATCTTGCAGATCGCCCCGTGCCAGGCCTTTCCCTACGAGGTCTTCCTCATCCCGATCGCCATCTCCATCATTCCCCTGGGCCTCTGCGCCCTGCTCTTCTGCACGTGCTGCTGCGGGCCGAAGGAGAGCCGAGGTAGACCGGGAAGTCCTCATATACAAGCGCTATACGCTTGTCGATAAAGATAAGCTGATTGTGAGCAAAAAATACTCCAGCTTCCGGCTAATGGCGTAACTTTAAGCACTATTTTGCGCCAATTGGCTAGAGTAATGCTAAATTTATCCCATAAAGAAGGGCTAATTTCCCGTGGTCTAGCCGCTTATATCCTGCGTTTCCCCCAGTAACCGTACAATTGCAGCCAAGAAGCCGGAGAACGTGATCGAGGCGGTCCGCAAGTACTCCACCTCCCGCATCAAGAAGAACAACCAGTCGGAGGAGATGGAACTCGAGTACCGGGACGGCTACGTGCAGCGCAAGGACTCCAAGATGACCAAGGTACGATCATTTCTCTCTACCTTTCTCGCCCGCTTTCCCTTTCCGCTATCCACATCCGACCGCAGCTTCGCCTTTGTCACGTAGGCCTTGTTGTCTGGTCAACTTTACTTGATATAGCACCATTGATCAATGCATACGCATTGAAGGCAACATAACCTTTTGAATTTACCGCCGGAACTTCAAAACGCAGCTGTCGATAGCAATACTTTTAATAAGGAAACTTTCAACCACCACAATAACGCTATCAATTTCCCGCCTGATTCAGTTCTCGACTACCGTATCCTACATCGACCCGCCTCGTCGGATGTCCGTCTGGTCGCTGGGTACGATGTCCGAGCCGCCCTCCGCGCCCACCTCGCCCATCCGCAAGACCTTCTCGTCCGAGTCTTTCAAGAAGACGCGCTTCTCCGATACCGTCCACGTCTGCGACGGCGATCTGTGAGCCCGGGATCACAACGTAATCACAATGTTCAGGGCAAATGCTAAGCAAACGAGACGCCGACGACAACTATCCCTGATTTCGGTACGACTGCACGGACTGAAAACATTTTGACCTCAACATGTCGTCTCGTTTGCTTATGGTTAGCATTTAGAACATTGTGTAGGGACCGGATAGGAAGACACTCGACACGCATGTCGAGCCATACATCCGGATGCCACCCAAAATTATTAGTTCCTTTGACCACTCGATCCGACTAGGACCGTAGCCACAACGACATCCATGACCCAACAACGATTCGAGCTTCGTTGCACGCCCCCGTTTGTAAATATAAGCCGCACCCGTCCCATTCCCCACGCCAAATCCACTCCTTCGGGTTGAAGTATAGATACTACGTATTTGCCTGTCAGCACGCTTGTTTATGTGCCCTCTCCAAGCCCATCTTAAATCATTCCATGCCCCCCTCCCTATCCTTCCCCGTGTTCCAATTAAACGCGCCATATCTCTCAAGTTTCGAGTATGCCACCTTTCCTTCTCTTTCCACCTCCTTCTTTCACCTTTTCTTCACGCAGCCTTGGCTTTGGCCAGGAGGCTAAATAGCCGGTTTGTTATCCGGGTATTAGCACCCCGTAGCCTGCGCCTCACCACCACCACCGAAATCCTTCCGTAATTACCACCACTACACCTGTCTTCAAGCCCTCATTTCCTTGTTCCTTGACTATTACCCCCGGAGGATGTTTCTCCTTAGGCACACACCCGATCCCCAATTGCCGTGCAGTACTGGGCTTTACGCTGTAGACCGAATAAATAAAGAGGCTGTCGAGACTTGTAGTTCAAATCGTCAACCTCAGGGTATGTCCAGATTCGCATTGTCTCATTCCTTCCCCCCCCCACTGTTCCCCCATTCTCGTTTCGATGCTTTATCCTAGGCCATCTATTTCCCATCTCGGATGACACTTTCAACTGTATCCTAACGTATGTATTGTTCGCCTCGTTTCTTATCTGTTTGTAAATACTGTTGTTGTCCCGCAGTTCTCCGTTGCAATAATGAAGATTGTCGAGCTCTTTCTCCATACCAGTTTATCTACTACTTCGTGGTCAACTTGACATACGAGTCTGAGTGCACAAAATGTCCAAAGAGACACATACAACACCGATTATGTTACGGAAATGAAAAATACAAAAAAAAACATATACTCTCGTACAATATTATAAAGTAGAAAAATACACAACTCTTGCTTAAAGCATCAAAAGTACTCGAACAATATAGTTGTGCAACAGGTTGAGATCGATCGAGGGAATAGATATACACGTGAAATATAGGTAATGTTTGATATTTGTAAAATTCTTAAACTTTTACGTTAGCTTCATGCGTTATCCTTTGATCGTGGAAAAGATTCCAGCAATTAAGTCGAATATGGAGTACTTGTTATATAGTAGAATAAACCGGTCCGTCAGTTTCTTTGATTTCAAAAGGAGTCTAATCCCTCATTTTTTGAACACTCTCTTGCCAGGTACTCAGAATGATAAACTGACGGGTGTTTTTCCGTCCCTATAAATGACTGGTCATGTCTGTCATAATATCTCGTCGGCTAACCGCTATAGCCTTTCTCGTCCCCCGTCTCGATATCACCCAAAGATTGCGGGTTGCGGGTGATTGATTAGGTGTGCGTACAACTTGACATGCGAAGGGGGAGAGGGAACAAAGTACAGACCAGTTAGCTATGCATTTATAGATCGGACGGAGAGATATAGGTGGACAGGGGTTGTAAGGCGCAGCATACTAAAGTGACGCATAGAGATTTTGATATTGGGATAAGACGTTGGCTTTGCGCAAAGCCCAACCGTGACCGAATCTACCAAACCCAAACGTTCCGCAGGCCAAAGGAATGGCGCAAAGTAGAGCTCGCGCCAGCTACCGTTAATAGACCGTGAATGCGCAGGAAATGTTTCTAAGGGATAATGTATAGTGGAAAGTTACAATAGGAAAAGCATAGTAAGCTACTCTCTATGAAGATGTAATGCAAGCTAGTTTGCTGACCAGTCATGGACCTTTTTCTATCCTGGTCTTCTTCTACTTCTTGTTGCTCTTTCGTCGAGTCTTCTTCTTCTCTGACCCGGGAACGACCTCCAACGAGCTGTGCTCCACCTGCAATAGGACGTCTTGCAGATCACAATAGCTAAAACGTACTGGCAACACTTTCCAGCCAAGGGAAAAATACTGTATTTGACTATATTTTTCGTATGAGACCCCTCCCACACGCAAACCGTCTTCTACTATAATTTACCATAAAATGGCCCATGCCGCACCGCAAAATTGCCCCCCCCCCCCCCCTGTTCTAAATTCACGATTTGCATGCCCACCCTACCGCCATTAGAAAATTAAGCCTACCGCAGAATACATTTCAAATACGAGTATTTATCCCTTGTTTCCAGCTACAATTCGCCGTAGATATATAGGTGCATAAGCGAGTCAAGTCTTGCAAACCACGCCTGGTGAACGCATATCGCATCTAAGAAAACATCAAGATAGCATAGGGGGGGGGGGGGTCGGATGCAAGCGATGCGCAATTGAGAAGTGGCAATATCAGGGGAGAACGCTTCATTTCCATTATTTCTACCTCTAAATCTCTACTTATATCTCGCAAAGACTGGTATACGATACGCACCTCCTCCCGACTGACTCCCTTCTCCTCCGCCTGCGTCTCCAGCTTCTTCACTCCCTCCAGGTGCAACATGAGATCGCTCAGTTGCTCGTGGACGTCTCGCAGTTCCTACAATAATACCGAGGGTACAGTATGCCGGTAAGATATACGGTACTATACCGGTCATACAGTATTATACCGTACATCTTGCTGTCATACCGTATCAGCCTAACAATCAGAGCACGAACAGGGCAGACTACTTACGTAACTATAACGCGTGTTATTAGTAGTAAAGCGCCTAGTCTCAAACCATTCAAAGACCCGAGCTGGCTTCCACTCCTACGTGTGTGCTCCATACAAAGGATAGATGAGTATGCAAGATAGGCCTTTCTGCAGGCCAAATAGCGTGGAACTAGTCTCAATTGGGCGATCATTCGTCGGACTGGCGGAACGTCGTGCGGAACTGCATACCTTCTCGTACTTGACCCTCGTCTCGACCAGTTCCCTCTGCAGTTGCTGGTTCGTCCTGCTCCACTTCTCCTGATCTGCGCGTACTATCGTATTCAGACTGCGCTCCTCGTTCAGCTCCGTCGTTAACTACAAAATGCATCATTTTGCAGGCCACCTTAGATATTTAGAGGAAGCTTCCGCAAACGCAAAATCGCGCATTTCTAGAACCAAGCGAAGATTGAAGAAGCTCAACCACCTTACATTCATTTCTTTCTAAGTAGCAAGCAAATCACTACAACTCTTTCCCGTAATTTTAGAATTTCAATAATATATTCTAACCAAATCCCAACTCCCCCCCCCTCCCCGCCTTCCCCCGGCCACCTACCGTACCTTGTTCATCTTCTGCTGCGTTACCGTATGCCGCTTCTCGCACGTCGTTCTGTACTGCTGCGCGTTGGCCACCTCCTCTCGGAGCCTTTTGTCAATCAATACTCTTGTTTGATTGAACACATAATACTTTTTTATTTAATTTAATTTCTATACTTTTAATTGAATGCATATACGCGTTGCAGCTAGTTACTGTAGTTACTGTAGTGTTGGCCGAACCTTTCTGCAGGCATCCTTGCATAATTATAGAAATTAAAAAGCAGACATCCTCACACAAGCGGTTTACACTATGATTGCGTGGGGCAGCCAATTTATTGGGTAGGGCAAGAATAAAGATTAAGAAAGAACATCTTCTCACTTTTCGCACTCGTCAACCGCCCGCTTGAGCTGCGCTTCGAGGTCCTCCATCTGCAACGCTTATCTTATCTCTTTTTTCCTTTCCATTTCTGTTCCGATATACCGTATACCGCAGTGATATTTATGATGAGAGCTTGCTACCGATCCAAACTACGCGTGATAGGCCACAATTTTTCGCAATCTTACTTCGGTAGTAGTCTTTTGGTGCCTAGAACATTTCAATTGGTAAGCTTGAAAATGTCAAGCTCGATCTGGTATATTGGCAAGCCCGTTTCTCAAAAGATTGCTCTCGTCTGACTTCAATGTCTATTGTAGACCTTCAATGGCTACTTCCGCGCTCTCCCCACCATCACATTCACTCTTCGAACGACCCTGTCCACCCCTCCCCCCTTCTATTACCGTACTTTTTGCCGCCCCCAACCCGCGCCAGCTCTTGACCATTCCACATTACACCCCCCCCTCTCCCCCGCCCCTCTTCGTTTGTTCTCTTGTCCCTCCCCTCAGGCTATAGTATAGTTCTGCTATCAAGCACAGTTAATGGCCGATAACCAGTAGTCATTCTGCTACTCTCGATATCTCCCCCCCCCTCGTTTCAACTAGTTTCCCCTTGCACTCCTGCAGAACACAGCTAAGAGTTGTAGCATCCTTCTCTCTTTCGAGGGAGAGATAAGAGAGAACACACAGACAGACAGACCGGGTTGGGACAGACAGACCGACAGGAAAGAGAGTACCTTTAGAGGATGAGAGTACAGATTGAAGGGAGACTATAGGGGGGGATAAGAGAGACCAACTGTGAGAGAGCGTACTGAGGAATAGCCGATAAAGTAGAGGCTAAGGCTCTAGAGGATACCGGAAATGAGAGGGGGGAGGCGAGAGAGCGGGGATAGGGCAGAGACGACAGAGACGCAGAGATACCTAGTCTCCTTTTTCATAGTGTCTCCCCCTAATCGTGTATTGACACTTTTACGGAAGCAGCCTCTACATTGGGAACACACATGGGCACGGACCCGACGGTCGGGTGGTAGGCCCGCTAATTTATCAGCAGCTTAGCTTGGTAGGCTCTACCGGAATAGCGCTTTCGTTATGGGTAGGCTAATGAAAACCGAAATTCGTGTACTGGTAGGTAGCCCAATCTGTCGGATAAATGGATCGTAAACAACCCGCCCATATCACAGTATCACACGCTTTATCAGGACAACTACGTGAGGGTCTTGGGTCACGGGTCACTGTAGCGCCAACTTCGTAAGCCTTTCCCACTCCGCCTGCCCATATATGATTGCGAAAGTTAGCTAGGCTACCGTGCCCATCCGTCAATCTTGCGCGTGTGTGTGTAGTATGCTCCAGCACACGCGTACATCACGGGCAAACCAGGAAAATGGCGGGTTTTGGCCTTTTGGTAAGGTCAACCAAGACACACCGAAGTCTCATTTTTTTGCAAGGCAAAACGTCTCAAAACGATCCAGATCACGCTTACTGTATGTCAAGCACCATCAAAGGCATGCGTTCCACTATGAAACCCCCCACTCCCCCCCCCCCTACTGCCTATACCTTCTCTGTGTCCCTTGATCCCCTCCCCCATCTCCGTCCCCTACCATATCTTCTCTCTACATCCGCCTATTCATCACTTCTTCCTTAGCACCTCTTCGCGGTATAAAGTGGGAATATCAAGGGAGGTTACGGGGGGGAGGGATGGGGAAGAGATATAGGGACGAAGCGATAGACACACAGATATACGAGAGATGACTGTCGACCGGAAGTTGAACAGAGACAGGGAAAGATTGAGAGATTGAGAATAAGAGGGAGGGGGGAGATATCGAAGCTACGAGAGTGGAAAGGACTAAAGAAGTAGACAGAGAGATAGAGATGGAGGAAGTAGAAAGAGAGTTAGCTACCCTACTCGAGGGATTTATAAATATGGTATCAGGAGTTATAGATTTTAAAAAATCAGCTTTTTTACAGCTGCAACGGTGAAGATGTTGCTTCGCAAAGCTGTCCATGAATGGTTGAGAAGCAGCCCCACCACCGCTTGAAAAAAAAACCGTAAATTATCACTATCAAATTCACCTTTTCTCGGGAAAAATGTGAGTAGACCAAGGCAAGGCTCCGTAAAAATCAGGCCACCCGCGCCCGTACAAGCAAGAAAAGATGGCGAACCTGTGCGAGGGCCATCTTCTCCAGGTTACTCCTCGCCCGTTCACTCTCGTTCAGCTTCCGTTCAAAGTACCTGCGAAAATTTAATTTAATTTAATTTAATTTATCGACGCAAAATGCTATGAACGTTTCCGCCTTTTGATCAAATTATGCTGTAATTTAAGCTTTTCAGTGTGAATCAAAGCACTATTTATCCCTTCAATCCATGGCGGTCGGATCTGTGCGCCCATAACCGCCCTAATCGCACCTTTCATTGCCTGCTTCAGAAACCCTCGCCGCATTCCCCAATAAACGTAAAAAGGCACGTGTTCTACAGTACCCCAACTTCTTCTCCTCCTACCGTACCTCCTCTGATCGTCCAATTGATTGGTCAGCAGACACGTATACTCCAACGTCACGGCCTCCACCTTCTCATCAGACTCCACGTTCACGGGAACCGTTCCTCCTGCAACGATTGTATCATTATCACTACTTTCGCCAAGAGTCTGAAAAGTCATTTTCGTTTGATCTTTAACCACCTTTGATTATACAGCCGACTGGTAGGCTCGTAATTTATCGAAAACTTGGTAGATTCTACAGAATATATTTTCTTTATTGGTAGGCCAATTAAACCCGACCTTGTATGTTTTGGTAGGCCTAATCTCCGAATAACTGCGGATAAAGCTTCCCTATATCCACCGATCCTATTCGCAAAGCGACGTACCTCTTGCTATCTTATATCTGCATCTAACCCCACCTACTAGGAGTCGAAAACCAAACGCGATTTGCGTATTTATAGCCTGACTCTCTTCATTCTTTTATGTTATACTTCAATCTCTCCGTCTGATAATGTGATTAAAGTGCTTGGTTTTCAAGCCCTACCACCTACTTGTACCATTTCCATCGACGAGACTAAAGAATGAATGAATGAATGAATGCCTGAATATCCGCTCACCTCCCCTCGGGGTCTCCGTCGGCCCTCCCCTCTCGTAGGCCACCAACTTCCCGTCCTGCTCCGCCTGCGAACATCGCATTACCGTATGTTATACAACCGTCTTGGGACTATGAAATGTAAGATAGCCTCATGCATGGGCACCCACCCACCCGACGGTCGGGTGGTTGGTCTTTCATTTTGGTGAGAAAGTTAACTTTGTAAGCTCCTTATTATTACCTATGCCATATTGGTAAAAAAACCTCAAGTTATTCACTGGCAGGCTCTAGTTCGCAATAATGGTCGGTAAAGCTGCCCACGTATGAACAGCCTCGTCGCGCGTAAAATAGGCAAGCTGATGACCGTTTAAAGCAATGCGCACAAAACATTTTAAATGCGCGGCGACTGGCGAACCGCGACGCGTACGAGACGCGTGCTAAGAATGGATGTTCTAAGTCACATCTGTTTACGGTATCAGCTCTCTAAAGAGAAGTTCTCTCCTACAGTTAGATGTAGGTTGTAATCGTACGTGGAGCTTTTGGTGAACAAGCGGTTATATCAAACACGTAGGTTTTACGCAATGTAAAAAACTTCACTATTACAATCTTACATTAAACAAGCAAAATTGTAAAATACCTGAATCAGCCGATGCACGTAGTTATCGCCCGCATAGTCCCACACGCGATTCCCGCCCACTTCCTGGGCAAAGGTGTGGGACGTCTCCTCGAAGTGTCTGCAAAGCTATTTAACTTACCATTGAAGAACTGAATAACCTTTTCATTTAGTTATTCAGTTCTTCGTTACGCTGTGCTTACAGTTACCGCTGTCCGACAGTCTAATCGACGCTATCCTTATTCATAGGATACGCTTCAAGAGTTCTTCATTTATTTGGATCGCACCGTAACGTCGGAAAGGTTCAAGTTGCGAGTTCACGTATTAGTAGCCTGACCAAGATAAAATAAAATAATTTAAAAAAACAAAACAAAACAAAACAAGCTACCACGAAGAGCAGTCCCACCTAAACGCGTGGGCCTCCCTGTAGCGGCCACAGGCGACATTGCCGCAGATGAGGCATATCCAGAGGTCGGTGGACTCGTCGCACGCCGAACACCGCTGCTTGGCCGCCGCCTCAGGAGTTTGGGTGCAGCGACAGATCGGGCAGCTTAAGGGGGCGAACCATACGTGGGCAGCTTTACCGTGCACTATTTTAAACTACAGCCTACCAGCGAATAACATGACGTTTTGGTTAGCCTACCAATGAGGCATCTGGAGTACGAATGCGCCTACCAAACTATGTTTCTGACAAAATGAGGGGCCTACCACCCCCAAATAAGGGACCGTCGGGTCCGCGCCCAGTTATGAGAGGAACACTCCTCTACCAACATTGCTTTCATCCTGTACTAATTGTAAGCTCGTCTTGCTTAGCTCTTGACACGAACAGTGGGCTACTACTAATTTACTAGAAAACTAGCTTGGTAGTTCTTATTCTAAAACTAATTAACGATAATTCTGCTAACGTATATCTAAGTGTTCACATCAGCCACTCACATCGTGTCCGTGCACTTCTGAATGCATTCTGCGTGGAACGAGTGCCGGCAGTAGATCGTGATCACCTGAGTACTACGGTAAGCCGAACATTACGGTAATTTGAAGCCAACCGCCTATAGTAATGTCGTCGAAGCAAGGCTTTTTTCCTGGTTATGCTTCAGTCATTGCATAAATCAAATCAATCTCAGGCAATCTCAGGACTCGACGGTCCTTGCTAATGGTCTCGAATGGAAAGGATTCGCAAGGATACCGTACCCCGTCGTCCATTCTCTCCAGACACACCGCACACGTCGGCAGCTCCACTAGGTCCGGAATAGCAGACTCGTCCAGCTTAGATAAAATATTAACAAATTTAAAAAAAAGAAATGAGCATTACTAATTAGTCTTATTTCAAGGCATGGTAATTAACAGGAATACGACTCACACGTGGACGCCAACACGAACTATCGGGGTAGGACCAAATATGTGGGTAGACTTACCTCACATTTCAAGAGAAAGTTTGAGCTGACAGGCCCATTTTTAGTGTTGGGTAGGTTTTTTTAATATTAAAAAAAGGTTGTCCAAGTTTGACAAAAAGCGGACGGTACCAGGTCCATGGATTCCACGTAGAGCAGGATGACCCGGTCGGGTTCCAGCTGGTTGAAGCGGACGCCGTTGTAGTCGCGGTAGAACAGCTCCGCGTCTTCCTGCGAATATTATTGACGAAAAAGTTCCGTGAGTAAACTCATTCCTAATTTGTCTGCGCTCTCTTCATACCACTCCGCTCTCTCGGCCGAAATAGGAATGAGACGACTGACGGAACGTTTTCGTCAACGATATATATAGTGGATTAAAAAGATCCCCGTCGGAAAATCATTCCGAATATAAGGCGAGACAGTGTGCAAAAGTGAGAGAATTTGACTCATTTTGGAACGGAAGAAATTGACGGATCGCTTTATTCCACTATAATAAATTACAAAATATTTTTTTAAATGAATTAATAATCATTAAGAACTCTAAAACGACAGGTATCCGTTGTAAAGCAACTGTTTTAATTCACAGGTTCACGTGCTGCTGAATGCAGTCCTCAAACTGCGATAATCTATTTCGTGAAGCGGGTTACTAACAAGTTTGCGCGTATTGTACATTAACGAATCGTCAACTTCAAAATGAAGGGAACTGAGGCCAAACTCACGGCACTCTTGAACAGAATCAGCATCATGTACGTGTTGGTGGCCGTCCCATCGCGAACTATCTTAAGCTTATCGATTGAAAACGAAAGATGCCATCATTAATGACGAAATAAACGCATTAATTTGCCCTGAAGAGATGCTTTCCCTCAACAGCCAACACCAATACACGTATAGAATAGATAAACAAATTTAAAAACATTACTAAATTATTTTAAAATGGTTCTATGGTTAAAATGGTAATTCCCGGGCGAACCTTGATCCTCTCAATGCTCGGCAGAGCGGGTGCGAAACACGTGAGAACATCCTGACAGGAGATGTTGGCCGAGACCCCGAGAACGCACACCATACGAAGGTCGTCCTCCCGGGGACTACTGTAAGGGGTACGGTAGGGGGAAGGGGTGTACTGTAGGAGTTAAGAAGGGGGAGTACTGTAAGGGTACTGTAGCGGGGTAAGGAGGAGGAGGGGACTACGACGGCATAGCTAAGGTCAATTATTTCATATACCGTGTACTGTTTTTCCCGGAAATTGCAGAAATGAGCATAGCGGCAATGAACGTTTGCATAAAAATGGCAAAGCAACTGACTCTTTCCTGTAAAAGTGCAGTATGCCCTCGGTCTTCTGTACGTTCTTGTGTCCCGAGACGAACGAGAGGTGTTTCTGATCTGAAACACGTATTCTATTGAAATCCAGGCGAAATATAGAGGCCAAAGACGCAATACAGTGTTCTAAGGCTATGAGGACATTCGTGAGAACAGGTCTAAACATCTACTGGAAACTAGTCATCTAGACTCGATCATTTACTATTAATAGCAGTTTTTCGTAAATTTTTTTTTCTTTCACTAAATGCCCACGTCTGAACCAGTCTTGACCCTTCCTTCTACAGTAACCCCCCCAACCCTCACTCTTTCTACAGTACCCCTCCTCTCCCAATCCCCTCTACAGTAACCACCCTATCCTCTCCCATTCTGCCTACAGTAACCCCCTTCTTTGTATAGTATCCCCCTCACCATTGGCATCACTAGCCGTACTCGTGTGCCGTTCCCTCTCGTACGTCTCCACTACCACCTCCGAGTAGGTACGCGCCCCGCGCACGTTGCGACGCTGCAATTCGCTGTCGTCTTACACTTGCATCAATACTTGTGCGTAATTCTCTGACCGGATGTTAGAATGAGGGCCTGCACTAGAGAATCATAGACTAAATCGCTTGCAAGAAACTAATCAAATCCAGAGAGCACCACAATGATTATCAATATGTCGACAGTTTCAAAACAAGGTCCTCCACCAGGAAGTTAACAGATTAACCAGAATGCCTACTACCAAAATACCTTGGGTCGGTCGGCACTCGGCTTGCCTAGGGGAGCGTCGTCCTTGGGGAGATCGGCCGCAGGCGACGCACTCTTCGTCTTTCCCCCCGAGGGAACCTCTGGCACCGGCTCGCTGCGCGAACGGCCTTAAAGGAGTTCCATTCTCTTCTATGCCCTAGGCTCGCTATGCAAATTACTCTCCATTAACATGACTACGATACCGAATGGTCTTCCTTTAATCTAGCCTTCCACTAAGAGAAAACGGAGCTTTCGACAGTTTTCGCAGGCATAAGGGTCGACTTTGGTAGACCCTTATTGCCAAGAAAATGCCTTCAGCACCACACTTTAGGTTGGGATAATCCAGCGATTTGACAGTTACAGTAATCGTGTACTGAATGCCTGAATGTTAATGAAAAATACTTTCAAATATGCTTTGGTATATGCAAGCCACTGGTAATAGCGCTGCACTTACTTCTTACTGGATCCTGATCAAATAGTAATGAACCTATTTCAATCGGACCTTTGTAGCCCTATCTACCCGACCAGGGGACAAGGGTCAGATCAAGCGCGATAAGGAGCACTCCTCAAGAAGGAGGTGCACAACCTCCTCTGCGTCTCTTGCCGCTCTTCCCGTCACTCCCCCCCCCCCTCACCTGAATCGGCCATATCGTATCGCAGATCGGAGAAGTCTATTAGCGGAGCGCCCTTTGCCGTTTCGAGACGCACTACCTGCAAGAAATCAACATTAAATTCGCCCTCCTCGAGACGATAACTTGACAAAAGCAACCCCCTTAACACAACAAACACTGGCAAACTAACCACAACCGTCCGACCCTCGGACATCAACGACTAACAAACTCAGTGGAAGGTAGTATGGGCCGTCTCAGCTGAAAAGTATAGGATAAGCCACAAATGCACATCGTTCTGGCACACAGGATAGACCGAATATGTAAAATGAACGAGTGAACGGAGTATAAAGAGACGCTGAGACAGTAGTTGAAATTGGGCATGATTCTAAATGGCGAAAGATAATTAACACGCCATCGGAAATACTAATAACTGTGCAGGTTCAAGAGGATAATGGCAACGACAGTATCAGAATAACTAAATGAACGAGTCACTTTCATATGAAAAATTTCATCACGCGCCTCTCCCCACGTCGATTTCGCAGCGAAAACAACGCTCCTTCGAGCGGTGGTGCGGTGCTTGGTGTACTTTCCCACTCGTCGACCGGTCACTCATGAGGATACCGTATCTACACCACAACTCTACCGCGAACTGTTTACAGTAACTTATGTTAGTATTTAAATTTTTTAAAGGGTGATTGTGATAGATTGAAGTATTGAGCATAATTCGTGAGGTAATGGTGCGAGTGCGAATGCGTGAGGTAGATTCGTGACATTCGCTCTCTCTGTTCTCGCGGCGGACGGTCGGCTATCCATTCTCTCTCGTCTTTCATCCACGTCCCCTCCGCATTCCATCAACAACTCAGATGAGGAATCCATCCTTCGAAGGACGGATTCCTCATCTGCTTCACATTGGCAAGTGAGGTCAGCATGTTGGCCATCGTCTCTTTTCTTCGTCTCTCCCCTTTCTGTTACAGCTGCTCTACCCCGTAGTGAAGCGTTTTCAAATGAAGCTTTTACCCCATCCCCCCCCCTGCCGCACACCGTAAGGTGTAATGATAAAGATAAAGATATATTCTCAAAAACTTTCAAATATTTCCTGTGTGTCTAAACGCGTTTCTTTCCAGAAGGAGGATTCGGTTGGCGCAACAATACGATTTTCTACTTGGATGGGTGCGGCGAGGGCCTGATAGAACTAATCAGGGAGTACGAGGATCTCCTCCAAGTGTGGAGGTGAGAGAGCACGGAAATTGGAGAGACGCAGGCGCAGTAACAATTGAGCACAATTCGGACTGGCGGAATTCGGACGCGAGGAGTCGACTGGTATTTATGTTTTTTTTTTATTCCGCATACGATCACAATCACACGACCTTCCGTCAGTCCGAACTTTTATCTTTATTTTATTTTTTATCTTTTATCAAATACACCGTGAGGTGTGCGGTATGGGTGGAGGGGGGGGGATTCTGAACTTCCCCAATTGCCACTGTTTCTGCGTCTCTCCAAAGTCCATGCTCTCTCACCTTCACTCATTTAATTTGTATACGAATTTGTCGTATTTGGAAGAACATTCTGCACGTGGGCTTGTGGTTCATGTCATTTTATCTCTGCTTTTGTTGATGTCCAATGGTTCTCACCTATCTACGCACGCAATTCCTGCCGGGGCTCTGCCCCAACCTTGTTCTTCACTGGAAGGAAAATCCAGAATGCAACATTTGTGCTCAATTATGTGTTCCCTGTATTCTGTCCCAATGCAAAACCTTTGGAAAGGGAAAAATGATTCTGTCATTTCCTAATACGGTAGATCGGTGCGCCGTGCACCACGAATACATTGTCATGAAGTAGTGGGGAAGTGGATAGCGACAGACCCTAAAGCAAACTCCTATCACCCACATCTTTCCAGATTTTGTAAGCGAACGAGTTAGGACCGGTGCATCTCAAGACTTGCCAGAACACGTGTTATTTAATCTGCTTTATGAAGTAGACTCTGCGCAGCAAGTGAACAGACATAACTTCATCCGGTGCATACCGCAGTCCACAGTGTTCTAAATGTTATGCGAACGAGCCGAAATGCTTAGAATACGGCTTTTTTTCCGTGCGAGAGTTCCTATCGAAATCAGAGTTATTTTTCGGCATCTCGTTCGCTTAACAATTACACTGGTGTCAGAACACCGTGAGTCAGCCGGTCCCATGCTGTGCTCTTTTCTTGCCCAATCCCTCTCTCCCTGCCTCTCCTCTCATCTCTCTCAAGGTTGAACCCTCCCATCCATAGCCCTCTTCTCTACTTTCCAGTCATCGGATCGTTCTCTCTTCTCCCTAGCCTCCTCACTTATAACCCTCTTCAATCCAGTACCTTGCCGGCCTACCCTGGCACAGTGTTCGTCGAAATCTTACATTCTCATATTATTGGCTCTCATGCGCTTGATCTGAAATTTGCACTATGTGTTTGCGTTGAAGTAATGCAGCTTATTTGACTAAAATTTCCCTTATCGTCTCCCCGGAGCTTGGATAGCTTAAGATTGCAAAATCGCAAGCTTTCCCGACGTATGAGTTCGTTTTCAGTCCCGTTTCTGAGAATATATAGTCGGGAAGGTTGCCGGCTCTTTGCCTCTCACAATCCATCCCTCTTCCTCGTTCTCCTCACACTGTTCTGACAGCAGTACAAATGTTAAGCGAACGAGATGCCGAAAAATAACCCTGATTTCAGTAGGAACTCTCGCACGGAAAACACCGTATCCGAAGCATTTTGGCTCGTTCACTTAACATTTAGAACATTGTGTCCTTCATAGCTCAAGTGCTAGGTTATATTTTACATGTAGAGCATTCCATTCGGGTCTTTTTGATGGATATGTTTCACACGTAATTCATAGCCGCAACGCGTATCGTCGCTAAAAGCAGCGAAACATATTGGTCAAAAAGACACCCGAATGGAATGCTCTATTGGTTGTACATGACGTATGCACTTTTCGAACATTTTTTCTAGTGAATCAAATGCATGCAGATGGTGAACACAGTCGAATAATGTCATTTTCATCTTACATTTCCCTAAATGAAGGCGCTTTCGATAAGAGCAATAACGTGGAGGTTCATACTATATCCTCCCCAGTAAATACCTCTCAACCCTCTCCCTCCCCTCTTTACCTCTCTACTCTCTTGTCCACCCTCCTCTTCCCCTCTTGGTATTTGTCCCCTCCTCATGTTTCCATCTAATCCCACTAGCGTGCAGTGCGACTTTCAATGGGGGGGGGGGGAGGACAGCTTGTACTGGTGTACCCAAGCGACCTCGGGGCTTTGCCTCTCAAGCCCACTCCCCTCCTTTTACCTCTTAATCCTCTACATCTCTTTTACCCCGTTCCTGTACGCCTTCGAAATCTGTAATCGTTTCATTCCTGATAGGATTACACAGACCTTTCTTTACATGCCATTGAGTATCTCGCTTTACTGGTTAAACCCTTGGTTCGTGCATGAGTCAATCCTTGTCTGCCCTCATGCGGATCACTAGACTCTACCGTCAATCTCGCCCTCCTCTTCCCTCCCCGTGTCTCCTCTCGTCTTGTCTCAGTCCTTTCATCTATTCTCCCTCATCTACTCCTCGAGTACTACCGGTTGATCAGCCCTGTCTCTGTCCCGAGAGACTGTCAGTACTGACCACTCGGGCTTAACCGCGGGATCAGAATAAAAATTCGTGCTTCCAAGGGCGATCGCGATGTCGCTTTTCTTTAGCAAAAGTTCAAGAATTCGCCTAATTTTGCCGCGCTGCGACCCGTTTTCCGGGAAATGTTCGGAGTATATCCTTGGACCAGCACTACGCTCTCCCACCTCTAAACTATGCACTCTTGGCACACCGGTGGCCCGAGTCCTTCCTCTCCGCTCTCATACCACAGGCAGGGCTTGCTGGTATACGTACAGGTCGAAAAATGTAGTCAAGATCTTCTTCTGCGGCAGCATACCTAATACTTGCAAAGGTACAATCCTGCAACCAATGTGTCAGGCCATTCACTACATATTTACTCCTGCGTTCATTTTTTCAGTATGTATTCGCACCCGCTACCTTTCACCCTCCCATTCCTCCACTAATCCCCTCTCTTCTCATTTCTCCTCATCAATTACTTGGCCCTGTTAATTTTCTCAGAATTCGGGCGGTCCTCGGAAGAGTTGTACCTCAACTTTTCTACCTCCCCTTCCGTGCCGATAAAATACGCCACGTACGATTACAACCTACATCTAACTGTGCGTCAGCGCTTCCCTTTAGAGAGCCGATAACGTAGTCAGATTTTGGCTTAAAAATCCATTCTCAATACGCGTCACGTACGCGTCGCGGTTCGCCACTCGCTGTGCATTTTAAATGTTTCGTGCGCGTTCATTTAAACGGTCGTGTACGCATTATTATCCTCGCACAAACTTGTTAGAGCATACGATTCGCGTTGTCGAACTGATTATGTTTCAGGCTGTATATGAAATGGCGGGCTCATCGCTCATATAGATTTGGGTGAAACTTATTCATCAAAAAGACGCGAATCATATGCTCTACAACTTATCTCGCCTGTTCCCTACAATGCAGCCCAAGCCATAAACCTGGAAGCCTTTATTTTACCATAACCCACATGGTCTAATTTGCATATATGTAAATTAGCCAGACTACATTCTAGTCTTCTCCACTCTAACTCTTCCATTACTTCCCTACCCCTCCCGTCGTCTCCACCCGGTCACTCTCTTCTCTCGCATACTCACGCACAATTACCTCTTTCTCTTCCTCTCCTACTGACCTTCCAGGGGTCCGGCCATCTAGTCCCCGTTCCCTTTTACATCTCAATCTACCGCTCTCTCTTTCTCCCCTTTACCTCTTAGCGTCTCTCACTCTCTATCCATTTTACCTCTCTCTCTATCAACCTCTGTATCTATCTCTCTCCAAATTCTCCACCCTAACCTGAAGTACCCTCAGGGGTGTTGGGGGGGGGTGCGAAGAATAGCAGAAGGGGGGACGCTCTTTTGGCCCCCTTGTACTTACTCTTCAGGCTGGATTTAGGAGGGAAGGAGGGAAGAGACTGACATTGAATGAGTGAATGAATGAATGAACGAGAGGGCATCGTCGCAGAATGGAAGAAGATGGAGTACTCTCACTCTATTAGGAGGGAATAGGAGGGGGAGGTTAAGAGGGCTTCGAACTTCTTCTTCTTAAGAAATTGCGTGCCCACCGCCCGGTTATTGCACGTGTCAAAACCGCGGCGACTGGACGGCTTTCCGTGAATGGAGGAGACTTTTTGTAGTTTTCTAGCGCAATAACATCCATTTGCCTAATGCCAGGCCTGCAAATATGCAAAATCATGTGCCTAGTAGCTTGGCCATAAAGCTAAGAAGCTTGAAAGTTTCCGATAAAAAAGTGCATGTTGTGAGAGAGTTTAAAAGGGAACACCATCCAGCATCTCATGATCGGTTTCGCCACTTGTGTACCGTCGTAAGGGTGAGTAGTGATGAACAGTCAAAAGGGGGCTGCTTTACGAGCAGAGTCTACTGCACATGTTCTGAACAGCTCTTCGCCCCCCCCCCCCCTCAATTCTTTGTTCGTCTTCTTCTTCTTCCCTTCGACCCACTCCATTAGGTCATTCCGATAACTCGTGTGTCAATTTCGTCTCAGCTTCTGTCCTTCTTCTTCTTCTTCCTCTTTCCGTGATTTGTATTTCATCTTATTTCTTTAATACTGCCAGATTGTCATCCTGCCAATTCGCTCGACCAACGGTCGGCTGGTGGCAATAGCGTGCTACCCTGTGGAGGGCAAAACGTGGCAACCTAAAGGTCTCGAATGAATCATTCCCACCCCCGAGGCTATGACCCCTCCTCTGGATTTGTCGCAGTTCCTATAACCGCCACGCGCAGAAAAGTTTACTAAATCTCTGCTGTTGATCTTTTGGCTGATATTATTGACGAAAAGTTTCCGTCAGTAATCGCATTCCAACTTTGTCTGAATTCTCTTCATACCGTTTCACTCTCTCTCTCTCACCTAAAATAGAAATGAGACATGCGTATGGCGGAACTTTCTCGTCAACTACATATATCTTATCACGTACTCCCCAATCATCCCCCCCCCCTATCCCCCTCAATCTCTCCCCTCCATCTCCCTCCTCCCCCCTCTGTATTTCGACCCCATCTCCAGTTCCTCCTCTCTCGCTTTCCTTTCATTGTTCGCCAGCCGAGGCGATCGGCCTCCTTTTCTAACACCTTAGATGCTGTTTTGTCTCGCTTTCACTCTCTCTCTCTGTACTCTCTCTTTCCCTCTTAACTCTCTCCCTTCCTTTCATACATAGATCTGCTCCTTCGGAATCCTCTCTGAATCTCTCTCCAACAAATCATAGACCATGCTTCAGGTTCCCCTCGCACTTCATATGTGAGAAAAGATTCGTCGCATTCTAAGAGCTTCTCTTTTCTTGTCTCTTTTCCCTGCGCACTTCTTTTTCATTTATCCAAAGTCATCAGATAACTGTTCTTTTGTCTTCATTGATACTATTCCTATATCCAACAGATGTCTCTTGCTTGCCGCTTGTAATGAAAAATGCACGTTGTTCCGCCAGTCCGAATGCTCCCGAATGGCGACTATCTCTGCGTCTCTGCGTCTCTCCAATTCCCGTGCTCTCTCGCCTCCAACTCTCCTGATTTGCATACTGATCTATCCTATCCAGGAGAGCGTCTTATAGTTTCGCTGTTCGAAATCGCAGCCGGGTCTTCTACACTCTAATTAACCCCCATCCCCGCCTTCCTAAATAGGTGTCATTACTGGCCATAAATGCAAACCTTTCTAGGGATTTGTCTGCTTGAATCTGTATCGATCGCAATATTTGCATGGGCTTCCTATTTATACAGATTATCTAGGTTTCATCTCGCGGACATCTCAAGAATCTCGAGATAAATGAGACGCGAAACTCGCAAAAGTTAAAAAGCGCGATCTAAAACAATGTGAAAATCGTTCACGGCACGGCTCTAGGCTATTTGGCTTTAGATCATTAGTAAATCTCACCATCGTCACTTCACTCCTCTCACCATCCCTCGCCCTTCCTCTTCCCTCTTCTCTCCCTACTACCGTTTACGACCCTCGCCACCCACTTTCATATATTTCTCCATCCCCTTCTTCTTCTTCTTCTTCTTTCCTTCTTCTTCCCTCCACCAACAGACACACAGACACACACACACACACATGATCATGCAATCTCGATTCTTCCCTTCTGATCTCTCTCCCTCTTTCCCCCCTCCCCCCTCCCTTTCCATATCTGCCCCCCTCATTCCCTATGTTCCAGCCTGTTCCATTAGCGATCGCTCCAATCCGATCTGTCTATTAGTCCCCTTAGTGTTCCTTCACATTGCTTTGCGTTCTTCCTTGTATCTCATTCTTATCCCTACAATCGAGCGTGTACAGCTTTATCTTTGATTACTCTCAAAGATCACGCTGAAAATCGCAAATGCGCGTAATTTGCTTCTCATCAGCCTATCAAAGAGAAAGTGTTTATTTATAGTCCGTTCTTTTTAATGAGAGGTGAAACAATGGCTGATGCCGTGAGAGGTAGATCCGCCTGCAGGCATTTGCTGAACTTAATTTAGCTGTATCTTGCCTTAGTTTTAGTTATCACTTTCTGTACACGAAATCAGTGTTCCATTCCTAGTTTTCCCTCATTGGACGTTGATCAATAGTTGACGATTGCTATGGAATGCTCTGTGTGCCGTGCCTGAGCGTAATAGAACATAGTATTGACGAAAAAGGTTCCGTCAGTACGCTCGTTCCTACTTCTTCTGCACTCTCTTCATGCACCGCTTCGTTCTCGCTTCGGAAATAGGAATGACGACGACTGACGGAGCATTTTCGTCAACCATACTCGGGTTTTCTTTTTCTCGGTTAGGTTTCAGACCTCTTTAAATACCGGGTTATGCCTACAGAGGGTGAGCGCTGAAACATAACCGAGGAACAGCGTCGAAAAGAGAACCCTAAACCATACTACTAAGGCGGTCTGCCGGCAGGCGTTTAGACCCGGGTTCAAATTCCGACCGGTGCACTATCCTTTGCTGTTCTCAAAAACTTTCCGATACATGGGCTGGCATGGCGCGGGATACCTTTGCACGCTGCCTTACAGAATTAGAGGAGACCGAAAGCCGCAATCTGAACAAGCGTTTCGCACTAACAAGATTATGCGGATTGCGGGAACAAGATTGTGGTGCCATCCTAAGGTCCGATCGGACAACCGCACACCCATTTAACAATAAGCAATAGCTACAGCAAAACAATAGCCCCCTATAACGCCTCCTGAGCAATCGCCAGCCGCACAGCTCCTCCTACATATTTTTCGGTGTCCCTCTGGGCAGATCCACCGGGTGCCCTTCTGGTGCGGGCCTCCCTATGGCTCTCTTCTGCTCTCTTCTCTCCCTCTCCCTCCTCTCCCTCTCATATACTGTCCAAGTGTGTTGTTTGCTTCTCTTCTCTCCCCTCCCCTCCCAGTGAGGTGCGGTGGTGGTCCCTTCCCCCCCTCAGGGTGCCTTCTACCCTCTCTTTCTCTTCCCCCCCTTCTCCCCCCACTCTCTCCTCCCTCTCAAGCAGCTCATCGGGTCTCTCTCCACTCTCTCATCGCTTTATCACCCTTCCCCCCGTAAGCCATTTGCAATCCTTCTTTTTTCTCTCATCTCTCCGTATGCTTTCCCTTTCCCCTTCTGCCCTTGTTCTAGCAACGTATTCTTCTTATTCTGCACTCACTTTGCTCATTCGCAGTGAATTTAGTGAATTAGCGCACCTTTTCAATTTTTATAGTTTAATGTTGGCACGTCACTTATAGCCCCATTGTTTATCTTCATCTCTATCTCCCTTCTATCGCAAAGTGATCAATCCCCCTCATAACCTTTTATCTCCCTCCTTCTTGATAGATCTATTTACTCCCCTTCATTGATCACTCCCCCCTCTGGTTCTTCAGTGACCAGTCCTTCTAAATCGCCCTCTTCCTCCTCTTTTTCTCCATCTATTCGTCTGCTGCCAATCAATCTGACTCACAGCCAGAGAGCAAACCATCGTGTAGTAGCCAGTTTCCGTGCCGGCTATCACTCTCTATCGTTTGATTATCAATAGCTCCTCTTTTTTTCGTTTTACCTTCCCGTCTATCGATACTTTTCTCAAGCGAAGCATATTTTTCTAACGGTTCCTTTGCGTATCGTGTCCAACTCTCAATTGCAGACCATTCCCCCTGAAGGCATGACGTGATCACAGGCGAAAGAGGAAACGATGTCCCGTAGTCCCCGCAGGGTTAGGGTAAGTATGCACATTTACTCGTTAAATCGTTCGTTTCTTCATCATCTTATCACTGAAAGCAATCACATTTAAATTCTCTGCCGTTATTCTCTTCTTAGTTGTCTTTAGTATCCTTACGCGCTGCTATCGATCCCTTGGCTGATATCTCCTTCCTTGATCTCGTAACAATCACACTCGCGCACATCCTAACTGCCAGCTTCCCATTCCAAGTCATATTATGCAATCCATGATAGAAAATGTCATATTCACCGCTCTCCAGCTATTGATCTATCCGATCCCTGGATCTCGTCTCCTTAGCGCTCTTCTCCCTTCTCTCCTGCCCTGTATCACAGTCTCCATTCCCATTCCCTTCCACCCGCTCTCCTTTCCCTTCCACTCGCAGCTTCCCATACTAGGCTTCTCTTTTCACGGTGAAGCTTCAGTGTTCGTGCCCTGTAGGCATCATCCTAGTATTGTTCACAATGTTCTGACAGCAGCGCAAATGTTAAGCAAACGAGACGCCGAAAAATAACCCTGATTTCGGTAGAAACTCTTGCACGGAAAACATATTACCCCAAACATTTTTGACATACTTAACATTTAGAACGTGGTGTGTTAGATGCGTGAAACACAGCATGGAAGAAGAGTCAGCACCTGTGGGCAAGGCTTGCTGGTCGATTACTGCAGACATCCTCAAATACGCAACGATCGAGAAATCTAGTTAACAGATGCTTCTGCAGCAGTCTACCCAATAGGTGCAAAGTTTTGCAGCAAGTTGTTCAACCAAGGTATAGTTAAAGAAAACGGAAGGTATAATTCTGTTTTACGAGTTGCGCTGTTTAGCAGATTTTTCGCGCTTTGAGGCAACGCTGTTTCTCTCTAGAATATGATATCGAAGAGGTCTAATGCTTTTTGAGATCACTGACACCAAGACTTTCGCATAGGAAGTATTATGATTAGATAGTATGACGCTGGAGGCACCGGAATCTGAGCTACGCCCGGAACGATTATATCTTTCATTTTTCTCTACTATAAATACCTGCAACGGTGCTCATCTATGCGAGTCAGAAAGAGAGCCCTGCTCCATTCTCGGCTTCCCCCCTACATATACCTCCCCTCCACACGCGTCCCTTCCATGTTTGTGACCCCAGCGTATACGCATTGTCTTTGTCTTTGCAGTCTCTCCCTCTCTCTCTTTCCCTCTCTATGTTCAGAATGTCGAACGGCCGTCGTCTGAGACTGTGAGACATCGAGGGGGGATCATGCGAAGCCTAGACTGTAGGGAGCGCGATCTAGAGAGCGATCGAAGGGTCGGGGGATAGAGAGCGAGTGCACTCAGTGAAATTTCACTAACCCGCTAGGAAATAATTCCCTAGTCGGTTAGTGAATTTTGATAGCTTTTATGGCTATGCTTCACCTATGCTTCACCCACCACACGATGGCCAGCTCAATTGATCGTAAAGCAAAGCCAAAGATCGGAATGGAAACGGCATTCGACTACGATCTAAAGCATAGTATGCGGCCCGATAGCAAATAGTGGACAGATTGAACCTCCTGAACCTTCCTTCTCCTAATCTCTGATCCCCACCTTCCCCTATGGAACGCTTCTCGATTCCCGCTCCGTGCATTTATCGTTCTCCTCTCCTTCTCGCTCTTTCATGTCTTCCTTG
>LS820506.1:35453-103662 GCA_900490955.1 Micoletzkya japonica
GGGGGGGGGGGGGGGGAGATTGTAGGGGAGAGCAAGAGATAGACAGCGGGGAATGAGGTGGTATAGGGAAAGCTACAGTGTGAAGATTAGCAACAGATCACACACAGCAGAGCCTCCTCGGTGGACGTTGTGGCATCCAATCTCGGACCGCGATTAACATACAAAAATTTTTGGGGGCAGTACAAAAGATCAGCGCGGAACTTTGGCATAATCCCAATTTCTAAAGCGGCAGCTTGCGAGCCTATAACCCCGCTTGCTCTCGGCTCAGCCCTCTACTCCCCCGCCGCTTCCTGCCAGCTAATCAAATTAATCGCCCATCTCTCTCATCTCATTTCCCCCTCGGTCTCTTCTTTCCCTCCGTCACCCTTCCCCTCCCTCTTCCCTCTTATATTTCCCCACGGGCATCAATCACTTCCACTGAGGAAGGCTGATTCACGCGAGGAAATCAGTGAGAGGAAGCGAGCTTGGGCTTTCTATTTCTAAAGAACACCTCCGGGTAATGTGAGTAATATATAAGATCTACAATAAAGTTAATAAGCCAACTATTCGAATGATGGATTGTCTTTGAATGTTCAATGGGAGGCCATCTCTTATTCTTCTCTAAACAGTCGCCTGACTCGGGGTCATCCTTCCCAGACTGTTCCTCTAGATCGGGTTGCGTTCTTGGCGCATCCCTCGCACAGCACTCGTGATGAGTAATACGAGAGGAAAGGGAGGGGTTGCAGCTGGGGAGCACTGTATATTGCATAGAATTGGACAGATAAACGCCTGGCCAGGGGCCCTCTTCGGAACGTTAGGCTCTGCGAGAGAGCTCAGTGAAGCTCCAATTGTAATCCTAAATTACTAAGCAACGGGATATAGCAGTTCCTACGTGTCGCTAATCAAGATAAGCAAGACCTATATTAGGCAAAAGATCTAGGGGGTCCGAGGAAAGTCAGCAAAGTCTTTAATTTCAGTTGCGATATCTGGAGCTGCTCATCCTCCTTCTACCATGCATTGCACTGTCAGCACGAGCAGGTAAAATATTTTAAATTATTTACGGCGTGAAAACTATCTAAAGCCGTTTGCTGCATAGCTTTTTGAACAAGATATTGTTCTACAGTGAGATTGCCTAGCAAAACATGCCTTTGTTATTGCATCCCCCCGCCACTGTCTAATATTACCCTGATCCCCCCCCCCACCTAACCACCCCTTCCCATCTCCTTCGACCTTGCCCATTCCATTATGCAGCTCTCCTCCCCCCATCCCAATCCCACTCATTCCAGTAGACTGAAAAGGGTCACATGGAATAAAGGAGAGACGGAGAGGGCGCCTTTGTTCTTCGGGTCGCACTCTTTTGAGAGTCCTGAGAGTGTGCAGATTAGAGGGGATCGAGAACCACTATGAGGGGATGGGAATAGTACTAATAATCGGAAAGATTAAAGATCAAAGATCAAAGATCAACTTGCAGATTCCGCCGAGCCCAACTGGGTGCCGCAGTATACGGACGACGAAGTGAGACTTTTTCGTATTTTATTTTCCGGAATCATTCTTTCTCTGGGTTACTATTAGATGATTTACTATATGTTTCGTAAATCTCCTCCATTCCATACCTATAGAATATTGCTCGCTCCACTGACCTGTCCACCGGCCAAACTCATTTCATACTTTATTTATACCATGTTTCCTCCCCCCGTCCATGACTGAATGAGCTAGTATCCGAGTCTCTCGCTGTCTGCGTCTCTCGTTTCGCTGTGCTCTCTCGCCCTGCCTAGTATAGGGCCAAATGAGCATTTCGTGGTGCAATGCATGAGTAAGTTCAGCAAGGAAGTGGGGGGCAGACCTAGGGAAGGTCGATTGGAAGGAGGAATGAATGAGTGAGTAAGGGTCAGGGAGGGTCACTAGTTAGGCATCGGGGCAATATAACGCATTAGGGACTAGACCCGTGACACAATCATTGCATAATTGTTTGCCTGTAAAACGTCTCATGATAGAGTGCTCAGAAAGACCCGATTTGCCTGCAATACTGACATAATGTATCGCAATTGTGAGTACATTGGGATGCAGTATAGCTCCTGGATGTAGTGGCAATATCCAAGCCTACTCTATCTTTCCCTTTTCCTGAAAAGCTCTAAAATAGCCCGAGGCACGTATAGTAACCCAAGGCGTTCTCTCGACTACGGGGGTGTTCGCTTACCAAACGTGACTATCCCCCTCTTGTCCCCCCCTCGGTCTCGGTTATTGTCTTACCGGAAGAGCCGCCCCTCAAGAGGCCCGGGAGAGCCGTGTCCGTGTTTTGTTCGCGTGTGCGTGCGCTTTCTGCCTTTTGCTATTCGTCGCCCTCTCAATCGAGGCGAGCCACTCAAGGATGCCGCACGCGAGGTATAGAAGAAGAAGAAGAAGGAGAAGATGGGGGGAAGGGAGGAGAAAGTAGCTTGAGTATAACGGGGGACAGACAGACTTATTCCAAAGTGAGAGGAGAGAGTAAGAGGATTTTGAAGTGAGTCAAGAATGGGACCGGGGGATTGAACCGGTACGAGGGAGAGGGGAATATTAGCTACAGCTATGTCGTTACGGACTCGTGCGGGGGGAAGGGGGAGCGGAACTTTATGGAATGAAGTTGGAAGGTGGGCGAATACGAGAAATAGGGGCAGCTGATGAGTTGAGAATGAGTTAACTACGCCCACTCAGTTTGTGGTAATATCTGATGATTAACATACTTGTAGGAATGAATAGTTGGGGAGCCGCTTAGCTATTATTGGCGAAAATCGAGCACTTTACAATTAGACCAAAAATCACATCCTACTGAACGCAGTAGATAAGCAGATAGATCTGTTTCTCCAAGCATACATTGTGAAGATATACTCAGTCAGCCTCCTTTTTCCCGTTCAGTTTCGTGCCATGCAGTCTACGATCAACATCACGAAAGACGACACGGACCCCTCCACCCGCATCATCATCCACCTGCCCACCCGACACCTCTACCCCAACTACATCGCCAAGGTCGCCGACATGTCGTGAGTGGTCTTTGATCTCTATCCGAGTGATCTTTGATCTCTAGTCTGTAAACGTAAAATACAGCCCGAATAGCGTCCTTGAGGTTTTACGAGAATCTTTGGACCATGCGAGTCTTGATTGGCAAATCGTGATTGTCCATCTTTCGCAGGCAAGACGACGTGAAGGACCGGACGCGGACGTTTCTGGGATCGGCAGCCAAATCGCAGTACATAAACATACGAAATCTCCACCCGGGGCACATCTACAAGTGGGTTTATTGTTTACGTCGGAGCGTTCCAACATAGTGTAGTGTGAGAAAGACACAGAGAGAGTGCACCAGATAGGTATTAAGTAGATTTACCCGAATGTAGAACTCATTCACGTAGTATTTTTGCAATTAGTCATATGCCTTTGCCAATAATTCTTTTATCTTTCTCTATTCTGCGTGCGCCTAAATCTCTTGCCGCGCCGCTTGGTCATTATACTGATGTCGATATCATTTGTTCGTTCGTTTATTCTTTCCATCCGTTATTTCATTTACTTTCTTGCTGCGCCCTCTCCACTCTCATTCTCTTTCTAATCACCCTCATCCGATCTATGGGTGGTAGCTGCGAGTGCTTTCGGACTCTTACATTGGTAGTTTCTCCAAATACAGCGAGCGCAGTAGCCCCTCAGCACAACAACTATGTTTCTTGCGTTATTTTAAACGTGACGCGTCTCGTCAACAAAAGAAATGAAAGATATTAGCCAACACGAGCAGGAACTCTAGTATGATCACCGTTCTCATCGTCTCTTCTTCCTCTTCTTCTTATCTCCTCTTATCGGTCCATTCGCCGTGTTTGCCAAGTGTCTGTATCCTGCGGCTCACGCTCTAAGCTCATTTCTGCTTCCGGGAGGGAGAAGAGAGACGTTTAGGAAGGAGAACGCAGAAAGTGAGCGAGAGAAAGTTTGCATGTGTGTAGGTCGAGGGGAGCTAGAGATAGGAAGATTCGAGGGAAAATGATGGACATAGATACTTTTTTTTCAAAAAAATCCATAAAAGAATCAGGGCACTTTGAATTTCAACGACGTTGCAGTATCTGATCTATGCTATGCGCTTTCCACGGTAATGACGAAAACGTATCATCCGTTAACTCATTCCTACTTTTCCTGCACTGTCTTCATGCACCGCTTCGCTCTCTCGTCGGAAGTAGGAATGAGGCGACGGACGGAACATTTTTCTCAGCCATTCCACCCATAATTCGAGTCGGTGCCCACGTATGATCTCTATGCCGCATATGCCATAGCTAAGAAGAGACTGGACCGGCGCCTGTCTAATGGCATCCATATGTTTGGAGCGACGAATGAGAAAAGAAAAAGAGGGGCTCAAAGCAGACTAGGGAGGTAATTGGACTTTGACGTTCCACGGACAATTTGAGAATCGCTATGAGGCGTATTTATTTGTCCTTATTAAAACAATTCGCAACATGCGCAAATCAAGCATCAGTTCTTGCAAAGTTATTACTGTAGGAAAGCAAGTTGAGTGCTTCCGGTTTGCAAGGAAGAATGAAGAGATGAGGTGGTATCGAAGTGGATCATGGAGAGAGTCTGTATAATGATCAGTGTGTGGATCTTGAGTGGTTGTGACTAGTTGAAACATGCCTTCACACCCCTCTTGCACCCCATCTCTCTCTCCCCTCTCTCCAAACATCCGTGGTTCTAGATTGGAACGCGAGAGTCAGTGTAAAGGGGGTGCACCATAAGGGACCGGATCAGGGGAGGGGGGGACATATTTGGGAAGTGTTTGTCAAGAGAGCGAGAGTCAATGGGGTGAGATTGGGGTGAAGACTATAAAAAATAAATAAGCTATATTTTAAAAAGGGAATTTTTATTTTTACACATAGCAATCTCTTTCTTTGTGTGCAGGGTGATGCTAGTCGGGCAACATCTGAATACGACGAAAATCGTCAAGGAGGACGATGTGCTGATGGACCCGCAGGTACGCAATGGGAAAGATCAAAGATCAAAGATCAGAGATCAGAGAGGGGGCTAGAAAGATATCTTGGCTAATTTCTGTTTAAATCGTAAGGGAGGCTGGCTATCTACAGTAAGCAGAGCCTCTCCACGTATGGTCAGAGACCATAGATCAGAGATCAGAGAATAGGTCAAAGATTAAAGATCAAAGGTCAAAAAGATCAACCGCATCCAGGCTCCCGACTTCACGCAGCGAGGCTCGGTCATAACGGCGTCTGAGACGAACATAACGCTCAAGACGAACCTGATGGAGAAAGCACTGCAGGTGCCACGAATTTTTAATTTTATTTTTTTTTAAAGAATAAGTTTAAATAATTCCTGGGATTAGAGACGCACAATTCGTAGAAAAGAGACTGATTCGAGCAGCTATTCCGATTATGTCAAATTGCTATCAGCCACATCAGTGGAGTTACTGCGAATGATTTAGCTTTCGGTTGCATCTCTCTGATGTAAGAAAATGCATAATTAAGTAATTCTGTTCAGGATTCGTTCATCATCAACTACAAGCAGATGAGCCCCGAGGCGGAATTTCCCTCCCTTGAACTGCCGAATATCGAGGGACAACGGCAACTGGAGCTTTTCCTCAATAGGTGAGAAATGTTTTTCATCTCGATGTTACGGAACTTGAGCCAAGCAAAAAAAATGGGAAATGTCAATTTTATCAAACGGTCGTCTCGTCAGCGCTAATTGCGTGCTAGTTATGGCTGCGGAAATGGCCGATATGACGAAATGGTGGTTTCCCGTTTTGAGGAGTGAAACGAAATGCGTTAAGGCTGAATCCGGGCCACGACTACGATGTCTCGGTCGTCGCCGTCAAGGCAGGCATCAGGAGCAAGCCGTGGAGGGCCACGCTCACCACCAGTCAGCCTCTTTTACGCATATTATCATGGGAGGAAGTAAATCCGAGATCAATATAATGTGATCCTGCTAGACACAGTCGATAAGCGGATAGGCCTTTTCGCTAATAATATTTTTTTCTTTTTTTACTTGAATAATAAACAACACGTAATCAACAAGTTGCTATAGTGAAATAAACCGATCCGTCAGTTTCTTTCGTTCCAAAATGAGTCTAATTCTCTCGCTTTTGCACACTCTTTCGCCTTATGTTCGGAATGATTTTGCGACGGATCTTTTTAATCCACTATAGCTACTATCCTCATTCCCGCTCCCTTCAGAGCCCTCCCGCATCTCCTCGCTCACCGCGCTCGACGCCCTACCCAACTGCGTCAACCTCTCGTGGTCTATTCCGCCCTCGTCGGGCCTCGACCACTTTGAGATTGCCTACGGGCATGTCGGCGGGGACATACTCAAGGTGAGTTCATCGCCCCATCGTGGAATATCCTGGTGTCTAGCTTGGGTCTTGCAATTCGTTTCCCTGGATCTCTTTTTCGCATACATTTATGTGCTGAGCAAAATTGCATTTCGAGATATTTATCTGGGTTTCGTAAAGAGGGAGAATTCCAGAGACGGAATTCCCCTTCTACGCAAAAAATACAAAGTCATCTAACTGTCTTCCTCAGGAGCAAGCAGCCTCGTCCACGCGGACCTTCTCCGCCTGTGATGGCCTGTCCCCGGGAAGCCCCGCCCTCTTCTCCATTACGGTATGTACGATATCTATTCGTATAAGCGCCCTTAGCTAATTAGTAGGCTTTGAAAACCAAACCTTTTAATCACATCATGAGACCGAGAGAGTGATGGGGAGCATGACAGAATGAAGAGAGTCAGACGATAAATACGCTAATCGCGCTTGGTTTTCAAACCCTACTAATTAGAGAATACCGAAATCAGTTATCCCAACGTCCGGCGAAATCGCGCAGAGGCGACCATTGCAATTGTGACGTAGACCAGACTATAGCGATAGGATTCCGTGTTGTGGACTGTCCGCCCATCTATGCACGTATCTCCCCTTGAAGGTGGTCAAGTCGTCGGTCGCCTCGTCCCCCGTCACCATCGAGCACACCACCCGCCCCCGGCCGCCCACCGCCGTCAACGTGAGCACCGCCATTTTTGCTCCTTTTCTGTTTTATTTTTATATTTTTTTTTGATTTATGCGCTTTGCGAAAAGGTTTGCTGTCTAGTGCCGTCGAACCTGGCCTTTTTCCTGGGTAAGACCCGTTCTCCGAGCTAATAAGAGAAAAGGTGAATTTTGCAATTGACGGCAATATCGCAGGTTCGCGCTGATACCTGGTCTGCCAAGTACCGCATCTGGGCGGATCTCGCGCCGGAGGGTCGCATAGATGGATGCGCACTGTCGGTTACGAGTGGTCAGTCGGAATTCGTTTACTTCATGGTTGCTTATTGGCCTAATTAACAGAGTTGGTAGACGATGCTTACAGAATCCCTGGAGCGCCTCAATTCGACATCTCGAATAGAGGGCAACGAGACTACGTGCGAGTTTCTCTTACAGCTGAGACCGGGCGATCGATACGAGGTATAAGGGGGGGGAGGCATAGATAAAAGTAAGATAAACGTATACAAACTGGGAAAAACTAGGAAGGCGAAAGCGACTTTTTTCAGTTTTTTTGTATGTTTCTAGCAGAAAAGAGTTTATTATGCTATCTCTGCTACAAAACTAGAATCTGAACTAGATACCATCATCAATTCTCGCCAGATTTCGCTGCAAACCACGTCGCACAGCACGAAGTCGACGAAGGTGCAGCGGAGCGTCGCACTGCCTCCCGCATTTGACATGACGGCCTTCGGACTGAGTGTGCAGGTATATACGATTCTACACGTTGTTGTATAGAATCGTATTGAGTTCGGCAGGCTAAACGCAATATGTCTTCAAGGTTGACATGGCTGTCTGTACTTACGTGGTTTTGTTGATTGAATAGCGTTTTTTCTTTATCTAATTTGCATTTATTTCAAGGAATCCCGAGGCGGTCTCGAGGTGGCATGGCCACAGGCGGATGATCTGATCGGGAAGCTGAAGAATCTCTGGGAGAAGGTGCGATTCCATTTGTGCCTTTCTACGGCTATCTTTCATCTGGTTTCATAACGCTCTAAATTGAAAAGAATAAATTAGTGTTGAAAAGTTGCTTTGCTTGAGTTCAGTCCTGCAAATATTTCCTTGCAGCTTGTGGGCGAGGGTTCCTCGCTGCACGCCCGTCTCTCCCAGTCCCCTCCTTCGTCCCCTCCCTCGCCTCCCCGTCAGTTCTCCTCCTCGCCCTCCACCCTCAAGCCCATCTTCATCTCCAACCTCACCCTCGGCGCGTGCTACAAGCTTCAACTGTACACGGTGACGAAGAGCGGCATCGTTTCCGAGTCTCGGTAAGAGGCTTTTTAAGTAAAATGAATATTTACTTTTTCAGAAAAAAAAGAAAATTATTCATCTATTTGTCCATGTGTAAGGCATGAAAAAGGCAGAGACCTTTCACATCCTTCATTTGCTATCCACGATATAGCGGAATATTGATGATGGAAGATGAGGGATTAATATTTTTTTATATTATATATTATAAATAATTTGATATTATAAATATATTATATAAATATATTATAAATATATTATATCGATATTATGTATTATAAATAATTTGAGATACGATGAATCACTGCGCATCTCACCCCCTCCGGTCGACGTGGCTCTGCACTCCGTTTGTAAGTTTTTATACTAGCGTAGTCCTTCCTTGCTTCATAGGCGTACCTTATAAATAAATAGGAAAATGGAAAAAAGACACGGTTGACAGGCAACAGTTTCAAGATCGAAATGGTAACGATCTTGTGACGTATCCTTTGAAAACTAATTTAGCACTAATTTAGAGGTATTTAGTTGTGTTTCAAGCTGCATGTAAAATGGCACGCCTTTTCCCCGTGTAAGTGTGTGTCCCTCTTGTCTACAAAACGCTATTCATATGCTGTAAACTTCAATCCACAATATACATATATTCCATTCCCTTCTTGCAGCCCGTACCATCGCCTCTCTCCGCATCTCCCTGCTCGGCTCGTCCAATACCACGAACGTCGAGTGCCAACTCATGCTTACCGTAACCGACGAACACGGCCTCGCGGTCTTCGACCGGTCAGATACATTATTTTCTTTGATTTAATTTAGCCAGCTAGAATTATGTGTTGCTTAATATGTTATAACAGGATAAGCATACACTAATTTAGCTGCTAAGTAAGGTGTAGCAAAATGAAATAGTGAAAGTAGTAATTGAATGGTAAGTTTAAGGCACCTCCCACTGCCAGCTCCGATGGCTGACGTCCCGCTGGACGGCCTGCGACCCTTCCACAAATACGCTGCGGCAGCACAGGTTCGAGCACAACACAAGCATTTGGAGCACAATGCTCTAAATACTAACAAGCAAACGATCCATAAAGCGGGGGGGGAGGGGGTTCAATAAACTAACAAATCAAGGTCCAACACAAATCGTTGATGTGCAGGTTGTCTGCGGCTCGCCCACCTCGCCGTGTCCGGCCGCGTCGCGTACGATGCGTGCGCTCACCTTCGTCACTCGACAGGTACCGTACCCAATCTGATAAATGGACTAGCATTGATTTTCGAGACCCCGGCCTTACGGAATGTATACATTTTAACGTTATGCAATGCTATTAAAATAAGAAAACGCGATTTTGCTCTACTCGCTTGCCGCTTCTTGCAGTAACCTCCTTGTACAACCGACAGTAACCCTAACCCCCTACCGTAATCCCCCCGATCGCTTCAGGACCGGCCGGGCCCGGTGCAGGCGCCGACGGTGGCGGCGATTAACTCGTTCTCGGCCCAGCTCGCCTGGCAGCCGCCCAGCCTGCCCAATGGCATAGTCACGCACTACGTCGTCAACATACAACCCGCGGTAGGCCATCAGACTCTCTACTCGACGGATTGTCGGTCCGCGTATTCACATTTTCGTTCCGCGCATTCTTGATTGGACTTGCGTTATTTAGCATAAGCGCACAGGCAAAAGTGCAAATAACCAACGCAAGTCGGAATCATTATTTACCTTCTGAACGGAAATTTGAATGCGAGGATCGACAATAGGCAAAAGCAATTCTTTCTGAAAGGAAAAAAACAACCTTTGCCGGTAGGCCACTCGATCGCTGGTTCTGCAACTCTCTGGATAGTACATAGAGTTTGAAGTATAGTAGTAATAGTTTCGAGTAGGGCAGCTTGCTGCGGAATTTTTTTTCTAGTTTATGCGGTTTGCAAGAAACACACGATAAAAAGAACAAGCAAAGAGTTTCGGTTACAAAAGTAACTTATCTGCAGTAAGCTACCGTCAGTTCCCGGCCAAGTAGTACTAACCGGGGACTGGCTAGCCCGACGCTACCGTAACCCTACCGTAACTCCCTCTCGATTGCAGCAAGGCGAGCCGTGGTCGGTGAATGTCGGCGCGGGGACGGGCAGGGAGACGACGATGGAAGCAGTGGTAGATGGACTGAGGGGAGGGGCCGCCTACTCCTTCTTGATACGGTAGGTGGGGGGGGATTCTGGATAGGGTAGGGTGGGACGGGGAAGCTACAGTATCCAAGACTAGGGTTATCTTGCTAGGCGCACCGTCGCCGATTTGTATGCGGAATAATGCAAGCTCTTGTACACTGGTTGACAAACTGTTGTCGGGAAGGCTGCCCACGTATGATGCGCTTTCCATTCCAGACATTCCATTCTGTGTGAAGCCGAATGGGTTGATTGTTTCGAGAATTAGCTATACCGTCAAAACCGAAAATTGTGGGACAAATACCGTATTTTACCGTATTTTTCGCATTATTAGGTTTAGAATAAATTCAATCTAAAAATTTCTTGCATTTTCGGAAAGAGCAGCTCAAACTACATACGTAAGCATTGAAAAAGTTTTATTTCTGGATTTCGTAGTCAGATGGCATGTGCGGGGTAATGATAACCTCCAGGACCAGTCAAAATATCAAAATTCTCAAATTTCAGCAAAAAGTGTATAAAATGTTTATCAGCCTCGGGATACTCAAATAAACCGACTTAGGCTGAAAAATAGGTCAAGGAATGCTAGAAATGAACTTTTTCCCGGCCTGATTTGGAGAGGTTCGCAGCGCAACCACCGGTTTCAGCCATTCCATAGCGAAGCACGAGTTATCAATTTCAAACTTTTCAAGCTAGGATGACTCCAAAAGGTCCAAAGAACAGGCACGCAACGTTTCATATGGTGTTTGATGATCGCCGCAGTGCCGTGTCAAAAATACGGTAAAATATGGTATAATACCGTATTATACGATATTTGTCCCAGAATTTTCGGTTTTGACGGTATATATCTGACGTATAGGGCAAAGAGTTGAAGGATAGACGGTAAAAGATAAAAGGATAAAAGACGACGGTTCAGAGCGGTGACAGAAGCAGGCATGGGAGATCCACCCGCAGTGTCGGACGCCCCTCGGTTGACCATGCCGATCAATGGTAAGGGCGGAGAGATCAAAGATCAACATCGGTATATCGAGATCGAAATATCAAAAATCAGTTCTGGTATATTTAGAGATGCAAAGAGCATAGATCAGCTTGGGTATTTCTGGAGATCTAGAGATCAAAGATCAGCGTGGATTTTTTAAAAAGATCAACGATCATTCTAGCTCCACCTCGTCCCACCTCCAGCCCCGTAGTGGAGGTGAGCCCTCGGGCGAATTCCGTCACGCTCAACCTTCCCTCATCGCTGTTTGACTCGCGCAACGGACCCATTATACGGTAAGCGGCAATTGATGTTTCCCTGTTTTCTTGAGCATATGGTTATAAATTATGTGTGACAATTAGCGGGCGTAAGCGGTACGACGGTGGCATTTTTCCACGTCGCAGACATTCAGCATAGCCTTTCATTTTGCAATAGGTTGTATCGTATGCAGACTGTGCAGGAAATGAACAATGCGCTACAGGTTTTTGCTATTTCGCGGTCGCTTTATTTACCGCGAGACATGAGCAGTGTACAAAGTTCTCAAGCCTCTGAGCACAGCCTCGTATTCTTGTTACAATTCTCTTCTCCCTCCAAAGGCTCAGCCTGACGCCATTTGACACGGCCACAACAATTTCTCTTACAAGCCGGCAATTAGAACAACGCTATTTACCGGAGCGGAGAAAGATTGTGGTGGAATGCGCACAGTTGAGCGTTGTGTTGTCACTGTTTTTCGATTTATGATTTTGTCAGGGGGGTGTACTGTTAGACCCATATGTATTCTAATTTTACTTTCAACTCTTTTTAAAGATTTAAGATCAAGAAGCACAAAAATCATATTTCAGGTTTTCCGTACTCGTGTCGGAAGTGAACGGTGATGGACAGACGGTCGAGGAGTTCGGCTCGCTCAACGCCTCTTACGTACGTTTAAATACCCATGTTTCCTCACTACTGTCCGGAAAATATCATCAAAAATGAGGAAGGAAGGAGCAAATAAATTTGTAATATTTAGCTATAGAGGAATAAACCGATCCGTCCGTTTCTTCCTTTCCAAAATGAGTCTAATTCTCTCACTTTTGCACACTCTCTCGCCAGATATTCGGAATGATTTTCCGACGGATCTTTTTAATCCACTATAACTATCGTAGCATCAAACAAATGTATCGCTGCATAATACACGTAATCTTGCGATTTATATAGCTAGGCTTTAAAATATAGACGTAACGTAGATTTCTTAGTAGTCGAGGAAATGCCTTTTCAAAATACCAGATTCTATTGGATTGTTCGTAATTGTGGAAATTTTGGAAATGCCTCAACCTTTTCCGGCTTCGTTTCCCTCCACGTCTCTTATTCCCACTCCCCCGCCCACCACGCACAGACAGACGTACATGCACAGACACACCGTTTTCCCCATTGTTGTCTCTATGCATGTTCTAGTAAGGGAATAGAGGGGGTCCTGAGAAGAAGGGAAAGAGAAGAGGAGAGAGAGAGTGAAGAAGAGCATAAGGGTAGGGAAAAAAGAATGGATGAGATGGAAGAGTCACACTCATACGTCTCTGTGACGTACGTGCGTAACACTTTCCTCTTTCCTTTCCTTTCCATCTCTTCTGTTCTTTTCATTTTTGATATTATGTGCCGCCCGCAAGGGGGATGCTAATTCACTCCTTGTTCATTTATTTTTTACTTATGCCGAAAAAAGTAGATAGGCTAGAGCTATGAACAGAAATGAAATCGCTCCAGACTTTTGTTGCCACGATAGTAAAGCTATCAAAACGATGAATCGTGATCAACATATTCGGTGGTATAGTGGATTAAAGTGATCCGGCGGAAAATCATTCCGAATATAGGGCGAGAGAGAATGCAAAAGTGAGAGAAGTAGACTCATTTTGTAACGGAAGAAACTGACGGATGCGTTTATTCCACTATATCTATTCAAATTGAAGAGTGGAGAATAGGGTTTGAAAACGAAGCCCAATTTGCGCATTCATCGCCGCAAGCTCCTTTTAAATGCTTGGTTTTCAAACCGAAGTGAAGAGTATAGTGGAATGAATCCATCAGTTACTTCCGTTCCAGAATGAGTATAATTCTCTCACTTTTGCACACTCTCTCGCCTTATATTCGGAATGATCTTCCGACGGGGATCTTATTAATCGACTATAGCAATAAATGGATTGCAGACGTGGGCGGAAGTGCAGTCACTCGACCCGTGGCCCACCTTCACCGCACTCGTAGTCGAGACCGGAGGAACGACCCCGCCCCCCGCGCATATCGTACGTTTCTCTGACTTTATCCGTACCCCTTACCCTTATTTTAATTTTTACATTTACCCCTTGCCCTTACGTTAAATTTTTATATTTACCCCTTACCATTATTTTAATTTTTATATTTTTATGCTCCGTCAGATGCCTCGTTCCCATTTTCGATGAGAAAGCTAAACGGTGTGAAGAGAGTCCAGACAGAGTGAATAGGATTGCGATTACCGACGGAAACTTTTTCGCCAGTAATATTTATCGAAAATATTTATTGACAAATTCACTATGGATTTGGTAGAGCGGGAAACGCATATAATTGACGCAAACGGCCCGTCCGTAAACGCTCATTCCTATTATGCTTTGTGTGGACTCTCCTCTCACCGTTTCGGTCCGATAGGAACATTTTCATTTTTTTTCCAACCAAATAACGAGACGATCCCTTGGAGGTGTGACTGACAGAGCAATATTTTCAACGTACATCACGCTTTTGGCGATTATCTCTCAAAATAGTCTAATCACCCCCTACTCTCTTGGTTAGTTCGTCATCCGTCCTTCCTGCTGCTAGACCTTTCCCACCTTTTCCTACCATGGAGAGGTTCAGAAGGTTGCAATTACAGCTCCTGAATCGAGTCCGACCACCGAATTTCTGGGGCTATGCTTCACTAATGACAAAAAGAAGGTCTCTCTTGTTATGACCAAAGCCTGACAGCTAACTATGGAAAAATGGTCTATTTCGATTAAATGGACACGATTCGGGAGGTCTAGTTGCAATTTATTCTCTAAATATCTCTCCTAGGCCTTCTATGTTCGAAGCATGCTGTATCTCGCATTTAGTAGTAAAGAGTGGGGGGAAGTAGTAAGAGAGGAAATGTGGAAGATGACAACAAGGAACGAAAAATACGAGCACACGTGTTCGTATAATAGTTGTCGTGTGGTATTTTATGGCCGCTATTTTTGCCTGATCGAGTACGTCATACGTGGGCACCGTCCCATATACATAGTACGTGCGGTAGGCCGAAATGTTTTTTTAAAATTTTATTTTAGTAGTGCTGAATTTGATAGATATTTTCAATATGCCTGCTTGATAATTTTTTTGTAGACTGGTAGGCATAATTCTTAAAAAAAAAACTAACTACAGTGTCCACTGCAGTCCGTATCCAAGATATGATAAATACAGAAATTCCTCATTGTTCTACCGTTACTCGCGCTCTTTATGTCGCGACAATAACAAGCGAAGTAATGATACTGGACGGTAATTGGTAACGTGCGGCACTCGATGGTCCGAATTTCCCCAAGCGCTGTCTCTGCGACTCTCCGATTTCCATACTCTCTCGCCTCCGCTCTCGTAATTTGCATACGAATCTATCCTATGGCGCAGAACGATGTGCGAGAATACTGTCAAATCAGTTTCATTCCTTATTGTTAATGAAAGCATATCTAATCGTTCTGGGATCTATTCTCGGCCTTCTGCAACGCAGAAAGAGCTTTCTGATGGGTCTTATCCTCCGGGATTTATCCTCGTTAACTCTCAATGACCGAGTGATTCCACCCACTCGCTCTCACTCACTCACTCTCTCTCTCTCTGTCAGTCTGTGCATCTCTCCACAACTGACACAGACAGACATACCTACATACACGCTCTCACGTAGTATATAGATAGATTACGTCAGAAAGAGTGGGTGGTCTGAGGGAGGAGGAGGAGGAGAAGACTTGTGAATGAGGATGAGTGGCGTGACTAGAGAACAGGGCACTCTGACAACAAAGCCCTCTATGCCTCCACTCGGGGTACCATCGCCACAGTATTCTAAATTTTAAGCGAATGAGCCAAAATACTTTGGATAAGGTGTTTTCCGTGCGAGAGTTCCTACCGAATCAGGGTTATTTTTCGGCAGCATCTCGTTCGCATAACATTTTCACTGCTGTCAGAACACTGTGTCGCTGTTTACCTCGTAACTCCCTCTCAATCCCTCTTCCCCCATATACGGGGGAAGATGAGGGGCGAATGGTCATTAAGGAAGATTGAGAAAACGAAGCGTCGACGTCAGAAATGCGAAGAAAATGAGAAAGCGTGTATTCATTTAGAGCGAAGATGAGTGGCTGAAGCGCTTAATTAACGCCGCTTTTAGCATAAATTTAAATGAAAACTGGACGGTTTCCAGCAATAACATCCGCAGGAACTCCATTCGGAGTCGTAATCTATTCAAATTCCTGACGGCATCCTGACGGATTCAATTCGTTTCTCTTCTATGCCCTTTCCTCTTTCGCTATGCAAATTAGTTTGAATTAGCCTGGCTACGGTACTGAATGGTCTCCGTTAATATCGCAACATTTTTTTATTCTTCTGTTGAAAGGTATGCGGAGGCTGGAATGGTGAACTGATATTCAAAAGATGTACACGAGACCTTTCTTAAGGGCAAGTTGCTTTCATGCGTGATTTTTGGTATTTTGGACACAAAAACGTGGCATTGCCTTAGGCATACCGGCATTAACAATGGCTGTTTTAAATTTATATAGACTCTAAGTCGTGCAGTGTTCTACGGATCCTTCGAATAAGTACACTTTTTCATGGCTAGCTAATGCTATGCATAGCATTTAGAGAGCTCTGAAGAGTCGGAATTGAACGCTTTTCGAGTGAAGCAGCTGTCTCGATGATGCATTCTCTTGATTTTTACTCAGCTTGCAATACTATATTTTGGCGTATGATGTTTCTGGTCGGACGTAAGGATCCCTGCCTGCAAAAGATAAGCATAATGTAAAACGCTTGTAATGATGGCTGCCTTTGATCTCCTCTAATTATGCTAGGCCGACTGCAGAAACGATCCCCAAACGATGAATGGAAGGCCTATCTAAAAAGTCTCTCCAAAAAGCAGTGCAAGAGACCGTGCTGTATTCCTGCCTTTGGACGTAGGCTTCAGCCATGGTTGGTCTTTCACCGTGGAGATTAGACCTCAAGCTTATGGGGGAGTCTTCAATCAACAAGTGCCCTTATTCATTACTCTCTGAGAGCCTACCCACGCAGTCCCTTAATGCGCGAGAAAATGGAAATGTGTAGTGGATAAACCGAGTGAGACTTGTGTAGATCAGAGATTGGCGTACACAGCATTCCAAGCGTCATAATAAATAGCGAATGGCGGTTTTAGCGCACAGGATCCGATCCTATACGTGAACCAATCATAGAATATTTATGAATTTAAAAACTAAAGTTCACCTCTATGAACTCAACGAGCACCGAAAATTTGGTGTAAATTGGTTTACTAATTCTTGAGAAAATTCAAAAATAGCGGTCATTTCGCTATTAGACACATTCTTCACCGGGCGGATTGCTGAGTGTAGTCTGGAAACAAATTGGACCCGCAAGTGCATTTAGCTTCAACTCCACCCTTTTGATGTGAAAGTTTTTTTTATCTGATTCGAATTTACGGAGAGAAGGCAAGATAGGTTATTGTTAGCGATTATTGCATAGCGAATCTATGGCCTCCCATTCCAGCCTAGAATCATCCAACTAGATACAGTATGCGCCTCCTTCCCAGTAGGGATTGAAAACCAAGCCTTCTAAAAGGCCCTCTCTGTAAGTGCGGGAGGGCCAGTGTACAGTTTTCAAATTTCGGATTTCAGATATGCCGTTTTGGGTGATGGTAGTGGGTGGTAAGAGATCATCAAAAATGAAAATTTCGCGTGTTTTTTGCTTCGGGCTTATAGGTGCATGGCGCCTGTGGTCTGTAATCGACATAAGTTATGTTCATACCAATTCTCTATCGATATCTACTTGGAGTGAGGCCAAATTCGAGTGCAGCCGCAAATTGCGCTTGGTTTTCAAACCCTCCTTCCCACCCCTCCCCCACCCACTCAATCCTCTTCCCTCTCCATCCCACCCCTTCTCTCCTTTCATTCTTCCCCCATTCCCTCTCAACCCTTCCTTGTGAGGGGGGAGGGCTTGAGTTCCTCTTGTGTAATAGATACACCTCTCGTATTATATTACCCCCTCCCTCTTATCGCTCCCGATCATATAATTCCTTCTACTCTCGGCTTGCTATACACTGAGCGAAATTTCACCACCAACCACCTAGTGAATCATTCACCACAAAAACTTAGCCAGCCCACTGGTGAATGACGCACAATTCACCAGATGGCTGGTAAAATTTGTGTGGTGAACGATTCACTAGGTGCTGT
The DNA here is from genome assembly GCA_900490955.1 of Micoletzkya japonica. Taxonomy (NCBI): domain Eukaryota; kingdom Metazoa; phylum Nematoda; class Chromadorea; order Rhabditida; family Diplogasteridae; genus Micoletzkya; species Micoletzkya japonica. The sequence continues at coordinate 53,212 of LS820506.1, forward strand.
ATGGTGGTGAAAGTTTAGAAAAACTCACAAGTGTAGGCTGGCTATCCATCAAAAGCCAAAACGCGCAAGAAGCGAATGAATCGCAAGAACTGCTTACCGTACCCCCCACGCTATCTCCCCTACCGTACCCCAACCGGTTCCCTTCAGGACCTCGGCGTCGACCAGAACTGTCTCTCGCTGCCCGTCCACTTCATCTGCAACGGAGCCCTCAAGCCGTCAGCTCAGTTCCGCTTTCGCCTGAGGCTGTACACCTCGACTACCCTCTTCACGGACACACCGCCCTCGGCCGTCGTCAGGACCGGTATATTATCTTTTTTTTATTTTTTTATTTATTTTATTTTAATTTTTTTGCGTAATATAGAATCTACACGATTATTATCCCGTAAGGAAAATTAACCAAAATCTTAATTATTTAGGTATTATTGGAGGAAGAGGAACGTTGGGAAATCTTTGCAGCGCACTCCGTTAAATACAGTGAAACTCTCTTGGCAAAATGCCAGCTTGGGCTAATTGCCGGCTCCGGTTCAAGTTTTACGGTGGTTAGCGGACAGAACTGCGCAGCTCTCTCAACGTTCAGTTTCCTCCAATAGTATTTAGTATTTATTTATTTTATTTATCGAATACGCTTGTTGCGTGCGGTCGTTGGGGGGGGGGGGGTAAAGCAATCAAGGCGTACTTTCATCAGCCGAATACCTGTTTTATCAGACTACAGAACTCTGCATATTGCATTACATTTCCTTTTTTGCACATTTCATTCACATCACGTGCAGTTCCTATAGCAAATGAGTGTTGTCTAAGATTGCTTTTCGCAATTGGAACATGAATTTGGAATTTACTGCCTCTGGTTCGACTAGGGCGAAATTCGAACAATTGGCTGGCATTTATTCCAATATCAATCGCGCCAAACAAGATTCTATATGCAATTTTTAGATGACGCACTTTCCTTCTATATTTGAGACTCGCGATGTTTAGTCTACGATTTCGTTCCGTCGATGACGGTCTTTCGTCAAATGGAATACCAAACCCTCTTTGAAAGATTAGCCTAGTTACCTTGTTTTGGAATTTCTCTAAGCGCTCTATATCTGCGTTCCTCGGAGGTCTAAAGACAGATGAACCGGATTCAAGAATTGTAGTATTGTATTTTACTATTCCTAAGCATTTCGCAAGAATGTGCGTGAGTCAGGGACGCTTTCGCTACAAAGGTCACATTCTTAGATAGTACTATCAGTATGCATTTTTCCGACCGATAAGGACAGTGTTGGGGGTGTGGGAATGAACGGCAATGAGGGAAGGGGTGGCGTATTAGAGTTTGAAAACCAAAGCGCATTATGAGACCGAGAGAGTGATGAGGAGCACGAAAGAATGAAGAGAGTCAGACGATAAATACGCTAATCGCGTTCGGTTTGCATACCCTATGGCGTATGGCTGGCTGTTCGCCGAGGAGCTGATTGTTAGGAATCGCTTTTTCATTCAATTTTTAAAGTGCACACATACAATGATCGCAAATGGAGAGTGAGCAAGCTTTTGAGGATGGCTGCACATAAAAGCACTTCAATTGCGCGGCAGGGCCATCCCAGTTTTGATTTTTTTCTTTTTCTTGCCTAAGCTCGTGCTCATGTTCCCTTACATTTTATTTTATCTCTCGCTGGAGAATCTGATACCTAGTACATGTGCTATAGTATCGCTCCCTGCCACTTCCCACCCTCCTCCATCCCCTCCATCATCCTGTCCTTCCCTCCCTCTCCCTCTCCTTTACTCCTACCTTCTTTCCTCTCCGCACTCCTCTCTCCCTCCTCCCTTTCCGGGTGGTAAGAGAATGGAGGAATAAGTGAGTAGAATGGTGTCTATAGTGGACTAAACCGGTCCATCAGTTTCTTCTGTTCCAAAATGAGTCTAATTCTCTCATTTTTGTACACTATCTCGCCCAATATTCGGAATGATTTTCCGACGGATCTTTTTAATCCACTATACCTTCGTGCATTCCTTATTCCCACGCCCCTTTCCTAACTGCGAGAAATCGACCTTGTCGCAGATCAATTGCCGAAAAGATGTATCAGTCAATCTAGTCTGTTTAGTGGGCAAAATTGCAAGTAGGAATCGGATTGCCCTACATAAGTTTTGCCCACTGCCCGAAAAAGGTGAAACGTGGAGTGCGATATTCACGGTACTTTAGAGCGCCGAATAGTGTAGATCTCTGCTTTCATAATTGTCCACGCCATATTCCGAATACACTTATCCTCTGCCCTTTGCTAGCCCTTCGTTGTGCTGCCATTTGATACCCTTTTCGTGCGTTCTTTCGCCAAGCCCCAAAAGGTCAACAATCCGTAATCTGAGTCACTTCTCATTAGCGACAATTAAAGCCTCCATTCCGGCTCAAATGATAAGGAAATTTTCATAGTTTGCTAAACATGCACTTTTCAAATTAAGCTACATCTTTTGAATAGCTGTGAACTTCACTCTAGACTTTAATACGCTTTAAAAGGTTATACAATAGTAGGCTATAAAAGGGTAAAAGCTTATAGTTAGAGATAGTAAATTTTTCACACTTCGAACATCAATTTTTACAATCATTTGGCGCGCTGTTTATGGATGTATTGAGAGATACGAAAGGTGTGTGTAGTATTTGTGGGATTGTAGGGAATGTAGGGGGTGGGGAGGGCATTGGGAACGAGGGAAACTAGAGGAATATTTGGTAAATAGCAATAAGTAAAGGGAGAAATAAGACTGATAAGTTAACTAGTCATCGATGATAGCTGATAGACTGATGATAGGTAGACTGATAGCTTGACTGTGCATCAATTGCTTGGGGATGGTCAATTTCACCAAATCGGTCGTTTCATCGATAATAAATTGTCCGACGATCAATGCTGATGAAATAACCGCTTTGACGAAAAGGCGGTTTCTCTAAACTTGTCGTTTCTCCTTTTTCTTTTCCCTTCCCTTATTTACCACTCCCCTCTCTTGTCATGTTGTCTCCGCCATTGTTCCACTGTTTATCGCCTTCCCCTTATCGGCTTCATTGTCTTTGTGACTGGGCCACAATATTGTAGTGATCACTTGTCCATAGATTGCGGGCTATTTAAGTCTTTGATGCATAATGCGCCTATTTAATGGTTCTCACTCTCCTGGAACGTTAGATTGCCTGAGGGGAATTTCCCTCCCTGCCCCACTCTCTCCACCCCCCCTCCACTTGTTTTCGTGCATTCCCCCTCCTCTCCTCGGATTCCTCTTGAGGCAAATTGAGGATAGATTGAGTAGGTCGTCCATTTATTGAAGAGAGAGAAAAGAGGGAAAACGGGAAGAGATAAACACGTGCCGTCCCTCTTAGAGAAGAGCATAGAGAGAAGGTCGGGGGAGGGGTATTTATGGTTTGTAGGGGGATGCGGTTGTATAAGGGTACGGTAGTGGACAGCTAACTCACGTCCATTTACAGTGCTCAGGTAATGAGACATAAGACATTTGCTAATGAAGATGCCTCGTGAATACGCTTTACGCATCACAGAATATCAAAATATATGATCAATCGTGATGTATATCTAACCATCAAAAGTACCCCGTATATTATAAGTAAGCAAGATAAAGTGGCTAAATAAATAAGATAATTAGACATGCAATTGCAGCCTCAAATGCCTAAACGAATAAGGCATAAGATGCAGTATTTAGCTACCTGCCGCACACCGCACGGAGTATTCGAGAAATAAATAAATATAATAGCTAGTCTTCATTATTATTATTTTCCTGCGCTTTCTCGTCATTCATTATTATTATTTTTCTTAATTTATAATTATCACCATAATTCCCCCCTCATTGCAGCCTCGGAGACGATTAATGTATAAGGCAAAGTATATATACATACATGTAATCTATTATTATTATTTATTACCACAATAATTCATTATTACCATAATAACTTATATCAACCACAATAATTCCTCCCTGATTGCAGCCTCGGAGACGAACCAAGCTACCGCGTGGCTCGTCCTCCTCGTGGTCGTCGTGCTCTTCCTCTGCCTGCTCGTCGTCGTCTGCGTCATTCTGTGCAACGGCACCCGCGCCAAGTACGTCCCCCTTTTATTTTTTTATTTATTTTATTAATTTTTGTTATAATATTTTATGGTAGAGCAAATCTCTCCTCTGTATCTGGTCACGTAAATTCGCGTGCATGAGTGTCTGGTTACATTATAGTATCCCGCTTCTGAAATAGCATCCTTGAGTAGGGTCAAGTTCGTTACTGTGTTTCATTTATTACGCAAACTAACTGATGTATCATCTCAAAGACCACCTGAGAGATAGATAGTCTTTAATTCGAGTCTATTCAGCAATTCTGAATACCCCCCCCCCCACCGCCCTGAATACGATTCCTGTCCACCCCCACTCTCAACAACAAGACCACGCATAAGCACATCCACCCTTTTCCCTTCCCTTTCTCCAAGCGAATCTCTCCAATCTGTGCTCAGCTCTCCCACGTATTTTCTCCATCTCTTCCTCTACGAGAGAAATCCTTTGAACGAATTGACAATTCGCTGTGAAGAGAGAGAGAGATTCCACAATAGCCCTTTGCAATGCCCAACTACATTGTCAAGAGTCAAAGTGCCAATTATTTACCTTTACATAAGGAAGTGTTGGTGGGAGGGAGTTCAACTCGGTTCTTGGCCTCTTTTTCTTCATATGGATCGGAACCGGAAAGGCGTGCGGAACATTTTAATCATCATCTAATTCCGGCAGTAACACATGCAATAACAACAGAGCACGCATTCTCGCAAAGGAATGAGGAAGAGACGATTCGAAATGATGATGAAAACACGCTCACAGCTATTTTCCTGTCTATTTTGCGCTTTCCTCAAACGGGTCATCCTAAATAGTTCTACATGAGAGCTTCGTCATGCTTCATGCTGAAAGAAAAAAAACATTATACCACAGAGTCAAAGCGCAAAATGATCGCTACACGAACTCACTCCTGGTGAATAGCACCCAATTCCTCGTACAATTTGTAGGAGGCCTCGAAGGAGAGCTCCAGATTGCCCCTCTCTTGGTAATTGGCGGTTTGCCGGAATGCCAACGGGGACCTTAACATAGACCGCGTGACTGTTGCAACTGTGACGAGGGGCACAGCCGGATATCAGTGACGAAGATTTGGGTTCGACTCCGAATCTAGACTAAGACCAAAGAGTTGTATTGTATACTCAAATGCAAATATAATATTTGATGCTTTTCGAATTACAATAGTATATTTTGGCATAGCCTTCCCCCCAATCCCGTCCGTCGCCTCTTCCCCCTTTCCCTCCCCCGCTCCGGATTCCCCCCTTCCCCCATCTCTCCTCTTCTCTTCCTATTTTTGTGTAGTCGTTCCTTCGCCCGTCTAACTAACTTCGTTGCTCATTCCTCCCCTTTTCCCTCCCTCTCCCTCCGTCTATCCTAGACTCCTCTCTCAGGTTTCGAGAAGAAAGAAGGAGGGGAGGGGGGGGGGGGATGGAGAAGACTCTTTGCACTGCCTTCGGGCCTGTGCGGTATGGTTGACGAAAATGTTCCGTCCGTCGTCTCATTCCTACTTCCGACGAGAGAGCGAGCGGTATGAAGAGAGTCCAGACAAAGTAGGAATGAGTTTACTGACGGAACATTTTCGTCAATAATAATATGCTTCAGGCGAACAGACATGGACGAGTCTTAGTCCTGCCTTACGTAGTTAGGGAAAATATCAAACGCTGTCATCCATACAGTATGATTTCTGGTACAGACACTCATCCTAACGCCCAAGCGTACAATTACGCCGGTGTATTGTAATGTTTTTCGAGTAGCGTTTTCAAATTAAAAAAAGGCAGTCGATTCATCAGAATATTGTGCAGCGTCTTAACGAATCTCTCCAATCTTGTATCAATCTTGTATGTTTAATTGACTGCCGGAGATGCGGTTAATCACCTCACTTAGCATTTTCCCTATTGAATGCCATCACCACTTGAACGCCCGCGCTTCAGCTTGAAGCTTGTCTTTTCCAGTTATAACCAATAAGCGATGGCTAATTAGCACAGTCATATCTACTCTCAAGTGGTCGCAATTACCGTAACCCCGTCGTTACTTCCTACTGTGTAGTCCATAGTGTTTTCGCCGTTCTCGTTCCTACCGTAATCCTACCATAATCTCAACTCCACACATACTCACCCCGCAGTTGCTTCAGCTCTTCCTCATTTTCCCCCTTTCATCAGCTAACCGCGCATTCTTATCGCCAAATGACGGCACAGCTTTGGAGAAAAATTTGCATATTCGTGAAAAGTGCATATTCCAACGCAGACGTGATTCTTACATTCGATCCGGGAAGTATTTTGTCGAAGTATCTATGAATTTCAAGCCTTGCTCGAAACACGTGCACAACAGCACCCGTCGTCCGCCCTCAACCCCCCAATTTCGTCGCAATTCCGTAGCCCTGCCCCGCTTATCCGTCCGTATCTCTCGCTCTGCAGCTAGAACCGTCGATGGGCTTTCACGTGGTTTTCGCTGAAGCCTAGTCTTGAGACAAGACCCGATTCACTCCAGTAACATAGGAAATATTAAGAATTCCTCTAACATCTCCCCCCCCCCCCTAGTATATGGTAAGGTTCGAAGCCCTCAATTCAGCCGTCCCTCCGTCTCTATTCCCCTCATTCACTACCCGTCCCTGCCCATCATCATATCCCCCTCTCCTCTCGTTCCCTTCGTATTCCTCCCTCTCCCCTCTTCTCTATCTTTCATCCAGCCATTTCATAGGTCAATGTTTGCCTTCAGAATTCTAGTGCAGCCCTCTCTCCATTCCTCGTCCTCCCCCTTTCCCTCCTACTCTCTATCCCCCCTCCTCTTTTATAAATAACTCCCCTCCGCTCACCTCATCTTCACCCCCTCCCGCCTACTACTCTTCCCCAACCCTTCTCCAATCGCTTCCCTTGCTTCTTTTGAGCATCATGAAAATAGCCCTGCTCCCCTATGAATAGAAATGTTGGCCGAAACGCGCGCGTTCATTCAAATCGCAAGGTCCACACAAACACACGCGAATAGTCATCTCATTCCTAGCGCGAAGCGGTTTTTGTCTACTTACGGAACTTACAATTAACGTGGTCGATATCTACGCGAATCCACTTCCCGTGCTCTCTCGCCTCCACTCGCTTAATTTGCATACAAATCTATACAATGGTCCATTGGCGCGTCGAAATAGGTCTCTTCCAGGCCAGAAATTGCGATTTATCAAGCGATTTGTGCCTAGTGAATAGCGTTCGGCAGATGACTCTCGACCATGCAATGATCGTTTTATTCTGGTCTCTTCCTTGTTCTCCCCTATCTCGGCCCATTCTTGCACCTCCATGACCAAGCCCTTGGTCACCACCAAGCCCTTGTTCATCAGCTGAACTCTCTACCAGTAAACAACCTCTTGCTGCTTCTCATCAGTAGCCCACCGTGTGGTGCATTTCAAACGTTCGCTGTGCCTTTGGTGCTGCAATTAGACAGCGATTGGGACAGCTGACAGACCGACTTGTCCGTCTGTCTATCTTTCTGCCTCTCACCTAGACACTTCTCCATTCTACACCTCCTCATTGTCACAAACACCCCCCCCCTCCCCTATTTCCCGGCCCTCTTCATGAAATCATTTAGTTGCTGAGAAAAAGGAACCATTTACGCGGCATTGCTTGGAACCGACCTGTAGAAGCTGGTTGTAAGACATATTCTCGATAGTATTCAACCCAACAGTCAGCTTGCTTTTGCACCATTATTGGGTTCTTCCGGGATAATATTGATGCTAGCCAAACCTTTCGCGGTTGAATCCCTGGGATGACACTCGTAATTTTAGCGCTATTTTTTCTCTTCGGTTCCATGAGCACTCTTATCGCCCGCTCTCCTCGTTGTTTTTCCACCCCATTCTGTTCATCAATCAGTATTCGCTAGGGTTCTCTTTTTGTTTCGCTTTTTCTCAGTTATGTTTCAGGCTTCTATAAATACCAGGATATGCCTACAGAGCGCGAAAACTGAAGCATAACCGTGGAAAAGCGTCAAAAAGTATTGCAGTTCTGTCATCCATCCACCTTTAAAGGGTCCCTCCACCCATCTCATTCATTCCAAGAGATAACCAATTAAGAGCGGTTGATTGATTGTGAGAGACAAGAGAGGAATGAAGAGACGCAGACAGCGAGAGAAATCTTTGCACAGCTTTTTCTCAGCAACGGCGAACTTTCAGCTAAAAAGGAGAGAGGATGAAATTCAGGGCATTGAGGGCTATCCAATGATGTAGAAAAATGCATATGGTAGATATTGCCTGGAGGGGCCCTTTAACTGCCATTCTTCTTCTTCTTTACCATTCAATCATCGTTACATTTTTTGTTGCAACGGTTCCGCAGAGAAGAAAAGTTTGTTTTCATATGAATTCATATCGTTAGAAGTAAGGCCCGGGCATGTAATCTTGTGTCGTATTTGGCTTGAATCAAGTCTCGAAAGCCGAAAGGCGAAGGCAGCGGGGAAGGAAGGCTTTTCGGGTCCTGCACATGTTTATGTCACATCTTCCCCCGCAGTTGTCTCTCTCTCTCTCTCTTACCCTCGCTCCCTCCGTCCCTCCCATCATAATCGCATCTCCACCCCATCCTGCATTCCAATAGACTATGCTCACTCCCTCCCCCTCCTCTTCGAGAACTTCTCCTCTACGCTTTCTCTCTTATTCTCTCTCCTCTCTTCACTTGCCCCTTTTGCGCCCTAAATTTGGTGCAAAAAGAGGCGAAATGAGCGGGCATTTGCATGGAAGATAGCATTAAAAATGGTGACAGGGAAGAGTGGTTGGTATAAAAGGGGAACGCGAACTCTCTGAACCAAGCATACCTGGCCCCAAAAAAGTTTTGCAGGATTTCCTGCATACTTGGAGGTATTCAATACCAAGTGCCGATTATTAACCTTCCATCATTGATTGATTGATTGATTGATTGATTGATCACTTATACTTGTGGAACCAGGCAAATGCTAGCTAGCGAGCTAATTGACCCCCCGATAGTTTGGCTATCATAGCAAAAGCTTCAGCTACAGCTAAGATCTCAGAAATTATTCGCTTTTAGAGAAAGCTACCAAAAAGTACATATTTTGCACTGTCACAGGATAACCAGAGTATTGCATTCTGGGCTTCGTACGCTCATAATATCTACACTAAAGCTCGGCCCGCTGCGCTTTTGACGATGAATACGGAGAGCGAGTTTGATTGAAAGCAAAGCGAGAGATGAGTGTGGTGAATATTATTTATAGTAGTCGGAGAGGTGGGGTGTATAGATTCAACCGAAGTGTGGGAGTAGATATATGAAGAGAGGGGGAGGGAGGAAGGGGAGAGGTAGAGGAACTCTCTAGGAGGGAAGGAGAGTGTTTATAATGGAGGAGCACTCTCTCGCTCCATTCTATAGTGAGTGTTTGCGCATCGGTTGCTTTTCATCTCATTTCACTCTTCCCCCTTCTTCGTTTCCTTTCGCCTCCTCTCGGTTCCTCCTCCTCCCGCCTTAGTACCTGTCCGCATCTACACTTTGATTCCCTAAATATTTCCTTAGATACTTAGCCAACTTCAAGCTTACAATTAGAGTGGTCTGGCCAATAGTAGCAAATGCTTTCCCAGCATTCGTAAGTAGAAGGTACGAATCACGTCGCGTACCCGGTAAATACCGAAGCGTGGGCAAAAAGCAATGAATGACTTCTTTTCGCCCTTTGCACCTAGGTGGATGGCCGTATCAAAGCGATCCGACAAAGTCCGTTCTCTGCTAGTTGTAGACTACACCCCCCCCCAGTCTCTCCTATCCCCCAGACTCGGTGAATATTTACTATGCTCCACTCGCCCCTACTCATCCTTCCCCCTCCCCCTTCGTCTTTCCCTCCCTTCACTCGCATAATAACAAGGCTCTTCGTTTTCTTCGTTCGTTCTTTCGTTCGCTTTTCTCGTTTCTCTTTTAGCGAGAGAAGGCGAAAAAAATGAGGTTTGAGGCAGGCCTTGTCACGGATAGTCCTCTGCTAGATTATGCTGATTTTGGCTCGCAGTAAACGCAGAGTAACGGTATTCGTAAGCAACAGCTAGTCAGTCGAGCGTACGATTCGCGTCCTTCCCGTCGCTCATTTATCACCCGTATCTATGTAATCAAGAGGGGGTCTGGCAATTGAAACACATAAATACCTTGAACCACGACTGCCTCTCTGCAACGTATCTTCTACTAGCAAGCGACTATCTGACCCGCACATATTTTGAAACACGTATTTCGTCGTCGTCCCCTTGTCACGTTTTATCAACGTACGCGTCATAGTTCGATTATTCGTACCAAATATGATGTAAATCCCTTCAAACACGCTCTTTTACCAGGCTATTGAGTGAGCTCCAACCGACGTATTATATAATATTATCATATTATTACATAAATATTATAAACATTGTAATATTATCATCATGCTATTCCTTGCAGAGCCCAGCTACCGTCGCCGTCGAGTGAGAAGGAGACGCAGTGGCAGCAGCTGAAGATGATCATGACCGAACGGGCGACCGAGTGTCTGGCGAGGCTCGGGCTCGACTCGACCACGGCCACGACTATTACCGCCGTTCGTTTCCCTTTGCTTTCTGTTTCTTTCTGTGAAACAGCCTTCTATAGTCTACAAAATCGGAACGTATATATAATTTTTCGTGATTCCGCCGCTACGGTGTTTAGCGATTTTTTAACGCTTTGAAGCGATACCATTCTATCCAATATAAGATATCAAGAACATGGATAGCTTTTTGAGATCATTAATTCATAGAGCTTCGCATTGCGAACATTAGAATTTTATAAGATCAGTTTGAAAGGTACCGGAATCGGCGCTACGACCGGAACGATTATATCTTCCATTTTTCTCTACTACCTATATACTAGCTAGAACAGCTCTTGAAGAGGCGCTGCAGTAATAGCGCATTGACAATGCCTTAAGTTAGGGTTCAGTGGGTGCGAGTACCTCATTTAGGAACATATATGCCCTAGCGGCTTATCGAGACAGTTCTATTTATCTAGCTACTCTGGCTAGCTATATTACTCATTCCCTTAGCATAGACCCCGTTCCATAGATCTGCAACAATCGCGGTTGAGAAGCAAACACACACACACACACACACACGCACAGTGTCCATCGAATTCTGGCGTGGACTCCCTCCACTCTAGTCTGTTGCCATTCATTCATTCATTCATACTTGCCATGCTCAATCTGTCCTTTCTTTCCGTTCATCATCAGGACTACTGTCGCAATTTATTGCCTAGAACAATTAAATAAGAAATATCTTCTGTAGCAGAGCCTAATAACAATAAGTCATAATAACAAGTAGCAAAGGACGTGCATTTATGCCTCCCCCCATCCGTATCTTTCCCTATCACCGTGCCCTACAACGCGAATAAATATCGATCTATCTAAATTGTCCATTTGCAGGACGGCCTTCCGGCTCATCCGAAATCGCCCGTGGGCAAGGTGGTCGGCGGGCTAAAGCCGAGCGTGGGACCGAGGCGGACGGGCAGTTTGAGGGAGCGGACGGGGGTGGAACACAGGTGGGGAGACGAGGGGAGACGGGGGGGGGGGGAAGGGGTAAACGGGGGGATGGGCTGTATTCAGAAGCGGGGGGATTACAACCATACAATTACAATCTACATCAGGCTGACGGAATTACCTCTAAGACAGCTATAGCTAGATTCACTTATCCACTTATAAAGTAGAAGCTGAAATCAAAGAGTGTTTGAGTGAAGATTGCTGATCCCGTAACTCCGATCAAAACAATAAACGAATGAATGAAAGAGAATGAGTTGTTTTCAGATTGGACGACCTCCCCGGCATACCTCGGCCTCCCGCACCCACCATCGTTGCCGGCGCTGACCTCAACCGAAGGTAGGAGAGACCAAAGATCAAAGATCAAAGATCAAAGATCAAAGACCACGTCTTGCAGTCGACCCGTGCCCATCGAGCGCTTCGCGGAGCACGTCAAGTTGATGAGCGCGGACAGCGATTTCCGATTCTCGGAGGAGTACGAGGTACGGTAATTTATATATAAAGTATTGACGAGAGAAACGGCGCCAATTAAAAAAATGACCATTTTGATGATACGCAATCTGCTAACGACGAGTTCCGGCGGTTCGACCGCAGATTACGGGGGTCGAGTCATATATTATAATGTGACGGCGAGGATTACGGGGGAGGGAAAGGGGGAACGTGGAAAGATGGAGAGAGACTAACGAAAGGGGGGAAGATCAGCTGAGGATTGGGGGGACAGGGAAGAGATTGTGGAAAGGGGGGGGGAGAAATTTGACTTGTTGAGGGAGTAGTGGCGGGGCATACAGGGGACGGAGTGAAATATTGAACGATTATTTGAGCAACTGGAATAAATATTATAATAATATGTATATTTATAAAAATAATAATAAATAATAATAATAATAATCAATAAATAAATGCTGCGAATTGAGCTGCTCCGCAACGTGGGCATGGGCGCGTCGTGCAGTGCAGCCGAGTTTCCCGCCAATCGGGCCAAGAACCGTTTCACGAACATCCTACCGTAAGTTGATCTTTGAACATTGGACTTTGATCTTTGATCTTTGGTCTTTGATCTCTGACCCTTTACGCTTCAGCTACGACCATTCCCGGGTGAAGCTGTCGTCGCCGGACGACGACGAGGAGGAGGACTATATCAACGCCAACTTTATTCCGGTTAGCGACTGAGTCATTGTAAGGGAAAATATTGCTTATGCAACAGTTAATATGTTCGAAAATGCCTCGACGTCGAAATTGCTGCGCTTTCCCGTAGGCTTTTGCAGGACTTTTCATTCTTTATCCACACTAGTTGTGATATTTGTGATATTTGCAAGTTCTCGTAGACAATATCCCATCAAACATGATACATGATATGGCACAGAAGAAGAGCGATAAACCTTCGACAACGAGAAATCGTGCAAGGTTCTTCGCACCCTCTGCACGCTGTGTTGGCATTTGTACCACAAATTGTCTCGCAGACACTTTCCCATCAAACAGTCGCCATTCCCACCGTATTCCATCCACTTCGCTTTGTCTAGTCCTTGGCCACGGAAACGAGCGAGTTCTCCTCAACTTTTGCAACTAGGATAAATGGGATAAAAAAGATCGATAACAGGCGAGATACCGTACCCTTGCAGGGAATCGTGTCGCGGCGGGAGTTCATCGCGGCCCAGGGACCCCTGCCGTCGACCAGAGATCACTTCTGGCGGATGGTAAGTATTGATTGAGCTTTGCTTGCCTATTTGTGGAGTAGTACAACCTTGTCCTGAGCTTGAATCCTACTCAATCAGTGAAGGTTCGGGGCTTTGCACTCCCTGATTCTCTTCGCCCTGTCAGCTTTGCGTTGTGCTTTTGCCTGGACATATGTTCGGAGGAGAACGGGGGAAAAAGGTTGAGGGATGGATCAGAGAGACAGAGGGGGGAGGGAGGGAGAGTAGATGGAGAGAGTAGAGGGGGGGGGGGAGGGGAGTAAGAGATAGGGTTATGCAACGGAAGAAGAGGGGGGAAGAGAACTCTTTTCTTGCTCTCCGCTTCCGGTCGTTGACGTTTTGTTTATGACCCCGCACCCGCTGAGTAGACGATGCTATCGCGAACTGAAATAGAGAGGAGAAGAGGGGGGAGTGAGATGAACGATCGTGATAGGAGGAGGAAGAGGACGCATGCTTGGGAAGCGGGAACGGATCGAACTTGGAAAGAAACTGAACTGATCACAATTTGGTAGTTTGCAGTAGGTATATAAAATTTACAATCGGAACATGTATTAGGTTTAATCAATCGCGTCCTGAAGCTCATATATTTTCTCTATTTTTTGCGTATCCAATGGAGTGGCTCGGGATAGATCAGAGGAGAGGAATGGAGGAGAAAAGGGTGATGTGCAGGTGATGGAGCAGCAGTGTCCGGCGATTGTCGCGCTGACCAAGTGCATCGAGAAAGGCCGCGACAAGTGCCACCAGTACTGGCCCGATCGAGACCATCTCTCGCTACTCTACGGAGACATCGAGGTAGCGACATACCAATATGTTATAATAAGATTATCAAGATAAAAGAATAAGTGTAATAGTACAACGTCATTGCTATGTACTAGGCAACGAGTAGAGTTACCGCAACCTTTCCTGTCTCTAGCAAAACGTCGCTTCAAAATATATATCACGGATAAATATATATTATATACATACTTATCCGTGATGGGGTGGGACACGGGGTGGGGAGAGGAGAGTGGGAATGAGTGGGAAATGGATCGCGAAATGGACCATCTCTCTCACTACCATCAGTCTCTCAATAGAGCCTTAATACTGGCACGATGCTCTCTCATATCAGTTGGCAAGTCGCCCTTTTTCAAAACCTTCAGTAGCTCTTTCGAGACTCGGCATGAAAAACCCTCGGCACGCACCCGGTTTGTTGCCCTCAAGGGATGGAGGCGAAACTCAGCACCACGCGTGAATGAGCGTGTGAAAATGTGTGAGAGATTTGTCGGTCGTGTCCCGCAGCGTACTGGGTGCGCGTTTATAGGGATTACGATGATGAAGTAAGAGCTGGCATCTCGCAGGTGACGCTGCTGACGGAGACGCAGACGGACGAGTTGGTCATCCGCGAGCTGCGTCTCACTCCGCTCTCCGCTCCGCACGTCGCCCGCACCATCACCCAGTTCCACTACCAGGCGTGGCCTGACTTTGGCGTGCCCGATTCGCCCAAGGGCATCATACGGTTAGCTTGCAAACAAAGCCTTTCCATTGCATTACGAGACCGAGAGAGGGATGAGGATCGTGGAAGAATGAAGAGGGTCCGACGATAAGTATGCTAGTCGCGCTTGGTTTTCAAACCCTCGTATTCACGGGGCATAATGGGGGCAAAAGCTGGACATTTATTAGAAAATTTAAAAAAAAAACAACGTTCGAATCGTTCTTCGTCAGGCTGCTCAAGATCTTCCGCGACCGCTTGCCGCGCAACGTCGGAAACAAGCCGGTCGTGGTCCACTGCAGGTTGGACTACATTTCCTTTTGAACTTTGATTTAAGTCAGAATAATCACTCATATTACATCGTTTTATTTTCACCAATTATTTTGCAAAGTTGGCAAATATACGCCGTTCTGTGCAGTGCGGGCGTCGGTCGGTCGGGGACGTTCATGGCGCTGGATCGACTGTCGCACACGCTCACCACCGGGAAGCCCCTCGACATCTTCGGAACGGTCTACGAGATGCGACTGGAGAGGTGTCACATGGTCCAGAATGAGGTACGGCGCCTCTTTTCGTGGCTTACCGAGCTATTTATAGTCGATTGAAAAGATCCCCGTCGGAAGATCATTCCGAATATAAGGCGAGAGAGTGTGCAAAAGCGAGAGAATTAGACTCATTTTTGAACGGAAGAACCCGACGGATCGCCGTTTATTCCACTATACTCTCATATTGAGCTTAAGTTTATGCTTTTTTTTCAAATTATTTTGATTTTGATCAGGAAGCGCTGCAAGAAATGAGTGTTAGGGGAAGCAAACATTTGCTCGATTCGGCCAGTTCGCCGAGCCTGCAAACGTGCTGGACGGATCTGACTAACGAAATGATGATACGATGTGCGATTTGCCAAATATATTCTATGTTGATCTTACGCTCCGGTTGCAGGGTCAGTACATCTTCATCCACCACGCGCTCCTCCACATGCTGCACTCGCCCTCCTCCTTCCCCTCCTCGTCGCTCCTCTTCTCCTCCTCCCGTCCCCTCACCGCCTCCTCCTCCTCTTCCGACTCCGCCCTCTCCGATTCCGTCCCCTCGGCCACGCACGACAACGACGGCTACAACGACGAGGACGACGAGGGCATCGCCGAGTCCGGCTTGTAGCATCTTCCGGGATTTCCCGGATCCCGAGATTCGCCGGATCCCGGAATTGCCGGAGCCGGGAATTCTATAGTTTCAAGACCTCCCCCCAGTCTAGTCATGGCAGTAGGCCGAATCTTAGCCGTTTTAGCACAGGAAACGAGAAGTGTCGATTTTTTTTCTGACTATAACTAATTAAAGTTTCGGTTTCCTGTGCCCATCTTTCCTCACTCAGACCCATCCATGATTCATGCTTGCTATTCCTTACTGTACAGAGCGAGAAACACAAACTACGCGATGACTAACTGAGACAGACAGACAGACTCCCCCCACACACACGTACGGGTACTGCGCGGACATGGGATCCTCATTAGTGAGCGACATCATACAGATAGAGCATACGGCGAACCCGGTGGAAATATGCTTCAAGATTTGATTTTATCGACCTATGCCGTATGCGCTAGCTACGACGGAAGCCGGCGATTTCATGGCGCTTTTTGTATGCTTCAGGCATTTTACAACGTAACACTGAAATTAGAACATGCGAATCGCAGGTTTCGTCCATTCTATTGTACAAGTTGAATACGTCGTTTGCATCATCACTTTTTCGCTGTTATATTCGTGGCATAGACAGAGTAGAAGAGTGTATAAATTATTATTATTATTATCATTGCAAGTTCGGAGCTCACAGGATTTACAAGATGGATGGATTATCGGGGGGTTTGGGCCCTATGAGAACATGAATTGTGGACAGACGATGCAACTTTTTCGCGAAAGTTACGTATAGCTGTTCTCGTGTGTGCTTTCTGGGGTCTGATTCGTGATTACCGTTTCCTCGATGTTTTTCAACTCTTCGCCCTCAGGGTCCTTAAAGTCCATAAATAGTTATAACGTTCGAGAAAATGAGGAGAACAAATCTTAACGCATAAAGCAGTGCAGCAAACCTTTACAAGAGGCGAAAAGTTTCCTCGGGAATCGAGGGCAAAACCTCTACTGTACACGGAACAATTGCTGTTCGTTTGTCTCCTGCGATTGACAATTTCACATAAGAGTTGACGAGTTTTAAGCAAATTTAAAATCGTTCTACCTTTTACTTGCGAAGATCAAGGCTGCACCGATGCACCCGACACACAATACGATACCAAGATACATACGAAGGTCGTTTGTACTCTGAAATTCTGAAACTCTGAAGTACTCGATTTGAGTACATCGTTTAACCGTGTAATTACGAATCACTGCAGGGGGGATAGGGGTTGAACACTTAGCGTTTTGATCGTATTGTGAGAACGAAAAGTGATGAGAAGCGTGGAACAAAGAAGAGAGTCAGGCGATAAAACCCCACGTAACAGTAATTATAGTGGAACAAAAAAGATCCGTCGGCAGGGCATTCCTTAAAGGCCCCCAACGACCACTTTTATGCTTTTTTATGCCCTATGCTTTTTGACATCATTGGATAGCTAGCTCTCAGTGTCGTGAACTCCGAGTAAAAAGTTGAAATTATGAAACTTCGCCGTTGCTTAGAAAAAGCTGCGCAAGGATTCCTCTCGCTTTCTGCTTCTCTTCATTCCTCTCTTGTCTCTCACAATCAATTAACCGCACGTTAATTGGATGTACCTAGAAATGAATGAGATGGTCGGAGGGAGCCTTTAATACCAGAGAGTGTGCAAAAGTAAGAGAATGGGACGCATTTTAAAATCAAAGTAACGGTCGGACCGGTTTATATATACCAGCTGGTCCCTTGAGAGTACACCTTACAATTAGTTTTTTTTTCCACTAGGGAAGCAATTTTAAAGATGGGTTACCAGAGAATACCCGATTTCACAGCTATCCTCTTTCTAGTTGTCTCACCGTTGTCTCCAATTGCAATTTGTCCAACTTTCCAATTTGTCCAGATTCCTGATAAAAAAGTACATTATTTTACTATTTCAAAAATGTTTCCCATTCTTTAAACGCGTATAGTGGAACAAACCGATCCGTCAGTTTCATAAGTTTCAAAATGAGACTGATTCTCTCATTTTCGCACACTCTCTCGAAGTATATTCGGAATTATTTTCCGACGGAACTTTTTAATCCACTATGCGCCATGAGGCGAAAGCTGGAGTAATTTTGCTCATTGATTCAGTTGCTAAATACTCACCCCGTCCATGCCTTTCTCCATTTCCACGCCATTCACTCGAAACTGTATCTCGATTGATCCGTCACCATTGCTCCCAATGCACTTGTACACTCCCCTGTCCTTCTCATCAAAGTGCCCGATCCTCAGAGTCTTCTTCACCATACCGCCCAGGATTATGCCATCTTTCAGCCTGAGGAAAGATTGGCATGTATTATAACTAAGAATTTCACATTCGAAAGTCGCACATCAACGTTTATTTAAAAAATGTTATTTATTTAAAAATGTATTGAGATTTTATGAACTTTAGAACTTTAGAGGGTCTCTCTGACCATAGCATTCATTTCTAGGTACATCCAGTCAACGAGCGGTTAATTGTTTGAGAGACAAGAGATAAATGAAAAGCCGCAGACAACGATTGCGGCTTTTCATTTATCAAGAGATCAAGACGTTGGAAAAAGGTTGTCCGCAGACAACGACAACCTTTTTCCAACGATTTAATACACCTTTTTCCAACGATTTAATACACCTTTTTCCAAACATACGCTACAAGTCTCACCACTGAAACGTCGTGTTGGCATAGCTCGTCACATCGCACGACAAGCTCACTGTCTGGCCAATATCGACTAGCTCGATTCTGTGAAATGCTGGAGCTCCATTCTGCCTGGCCGTTGACTTGCCTACTTTGTGAACCTGAATGTTCATCCCATAATTTATCGCATACTGTGTCTTGCAATATGTTTTGTTTACGATCTTCAAATATGTGTATAATGTAAATCACAAGCCGTCCAATACTGCGCTTGCCGCAACACAACACAATGTAGCAATGCAAATATCCCTCCATAGCAACTCTCGCAGGGAAAGCAGTTAGCATTTTTTTGCCCATTTCTCGTTCGCTTAACACCTAGGCAAAAGTGTGAAAACAAAAAAAAAAGAAGAAAGAAAACCTTGATGGAAGAGTTGCACGTGGCCACTTCGTGCGTTCCTACGATCAGAGAGCATATGTAGTTGCCGGAATGCGATGAGTCGACGTCCGAAACGGTAACGATCAGGCTTTTGCTAATCGGCTCTTCTTTCAGTACGCTCTCATTGCGCTGCAGAATAAGCCTGTAAAGACATTTAGCTGGACACTGGAACATTCAAAAAGCTTTTCATCTCACGATCCGATTTATTGTTAGGAAATTGTCGGTATTTATGCAAATTATGACTACCTATATATAGAAAGCGACAGCTGTATATGCTGACCTTCCCTCGGCAATGGGCTTCGTACACCAACGGGTGACGGAGTCTCCTTCGCAGGCCATCTCCCTCTCCTCCTCGTTCGGCGCGTCACTTCGCTTGTCTATGCGGTAGCCGCAATCGAGACGAATCACGCGAAGCATGCGCACAAGCGAAGACGTCTCAAACCGGAGAGGATAGATATAATCAATCTCAATCTCGTAGCTAGCTTTTTCTGATTTTTTGATGCTAAAAAAAGTTCTGCCAGTATTATTGGAGGAAAAGGAACGTTGGGAAATCTTTGCAGCGCACTCCGCTAAATACAGTGAAACTCTCTTGGCAAAATGCCAGCTTAGGCTAATCTCCGGCTCCGGCTGAAGTTTTACGGTGGTTAGCGGAATGAACTGTGCAGCTCTCTCAACGTTCATTTTCCTTCAATAATAATTGCCATTCATAAGTTGTCTGGACTCTACTACTCCCGCCACGCTCTTTGAAAATGAGTGAACTGAAGGAACGATCTCCTCAACTATATCTTGTATATACGAATATAGTGGATTAAAAAGATCCGTCGCAAAATCATGCCGACTATAAGGCGAGAGAGTGTGCAAAGGTGAGAGAATTAGACTCATTTTGGAACGAAAGAAACTGACGGATCGGTTTATTCCACTATATTTGACCGAACGAAGACTGCGTATTATTGACGACAACTTTCCATCGGTTAAAGGGACATGGAAGCCAAAAAAGATTGGCTTTCATATGAAAGTTTATCGCCTAAATAATATAGAAATCAAAACCAGAGTGCACAAAAATGTCTACTTCGCGAGATATACTAAAAATCGTTTCCCAGCCAAGGCGCAGTCTTACTGCGTTTAGCGCATAGTAACGAGGCAAATGGCATCGAGGTATTCCCGGAACAAATAAATATTTCTCGCTCCGGAAATTTTTTTAAAATATTTTTCAAACGCTATTATCTTTCTTATCGTCTCAGAAACATATTCTAGAAGTATGGCCATGTTTGGTTTCACAAAATTTCTCGCTTCCATGTCCCTTTAACGCATTCCTACTTTGCCTGCACTCTCTTCACACCGCTCCGCTCTCTCAGCGAAAATATAATAGGAATGAGGGCAACTGACGGAACACTTTATTCAACCATACCTGCACCAGGGGTTGTTGCCCTGACCGCCGTTGCTCCGTTCGAGACTGAAGGCAGCGATACTCCACGTCTTCTGTCAGCGTATCGTCCGCAACTAGTCGTCGGCCATTCGAAACAACCTCACTCCTCGCCCACTTCATCTCCAGCCACTTGGCTGCCGTCACTCTGCAATCCGCATGCAATGGTTGAGGAAAATGTTCCGTCCGTCGTCTCATTCCTATCTATTTCCGACGAGAGAGCGAAGCGGTATGAAGAGACTGCAGACAAAGTAGGAATGAATAGACTGACGGAACTTTTTCGTTAATAATATGAACCGAACCGAAAGCACTGAATAGGAACGAGTAAAATGACGGGCGCCGTTTAACATAATAATGAAGGCTTGAGATGAGCATTATTACCTTCTTTGGTAAAGCGTTATGTTATGATGGTCTTCTGTTTCGTTGGTGAAGCAGATTACGGTTATCTGAAGAGTCGATGCTCTCCGAATGACGTCCCTTCATTACCTTCGTCCTCTGCGCGTAATACGTTAAATTTGCCGTAGCAAAAGCTGTTGAGCCGTGTAAGTCAATGATTAGATCGAACTGCAACCGCTAGTAGATTCCATGAAATCGGCAGCAGTTTATCAAGGGAGACTATGCCAAAGCTAGAAAATCATCGGAGTACTAGATAATTTCCTGGAATAACGGCATTCTCGCAAAGTTTGACCATCGTGGTGTTATTGTGCGTGAATATTGAACATTCTTGAATATCGAATTTACCTTCTGCGTACTGTTTCTGTCAGTAGCTGCTGTATGTAGCGAAAACGAGAAGATAAAAAGGATCTCTATGAGTGGCCTCATTGCTGAAATGTACAGACTACAGAAGATTGCGGAGCGGAAGACTAAGTTAAACGAGGACTCCCGAGTTTGAATTCCTGCGCGATCCTGATCAAATCGATTAATTTCTCTTCTATCCCCTTCGCTCTCTTGCAAATTAACCTGTCTTGATTAGCTTACAGTTCGGAGGAGTCCCTTTAACCTAGCAAAAAAATCAAACTGAGCGAAAAATACATTACGACTACTTCCATACTCACTCAAACTTGAAGTTTCGTTTATATATAGGAGGTGAGAGAGAAAGAAGAGATCAGGTAACGGTGATAGCAAGATAGCGGCATGCAACCTGTG
Organism: Micoletzkya japonica; assembly: GCA_900490955.1. NCBI lineage: Eukaryota > Metazoa > Nematoda > Chromadorea > Rhabditida > Diplogasteridae > Micoletzkya > Micoletzkya japonica. The sequence goes on from LS820506.1 coordinate 74,669, forward strand.
ACTCATCTGATCTGTCTTTCAAGTTTTGCGATCTTTATTACGATCGCAGAGGCCAGGTATTGGGGATATAGTGGAATAAATCGGTCCGTCCGTTACTTTGATTCCAAAATGAGTCTAATTCTCTCACTTTTGCACACTCTTTCGCCTGATATTCGAAATGATTTTCCGACGGTTTTTTAATCAACTATAACTGGACCACGAGCGTCCTCCATTCAGCTTTGTCTTTAAAAAAATGCGAGTCCGACGCCTTCGCCAAATCATCTCTCTATCTAATTTGCAGTAGTCAAAAGGCTGAAAAGCGATTGCCTTTAAATTTACTAAGCTAAAGCCTTTAGTGTCATCAGTGATTGCGTGCAGTTTATCTTGTAGAAAAGAAAAAAATGGCAAAATTTAGTGATATGCCCTCTTTATACGCCTAAGCGCGTATTACCTATTGCTTGTGGCGTATCTTGTGTGCTTACGTACTTTCCAAAATAAAATAATACTAACATAAAATATTGCTCAAGAAAAAACGTTGACCCGCAGCATAGTACTGAATGTTTTGAAGCATTTACAGAATATGCGCGTAATTTATGCTAAACATCGCAAGTGTACGCATGTATTCATCTTATGTTGATTGAGATAAGCAGTGACAGGTCGATGAATCAGAGTGTGCACATAAGCACACGGTGCAAGAGGAGAGACAGAACATCGAGTAACGTCTCATGGAAGCAAAGTATACATCACACTAGGGTCGATGGCGAAACGATTGCTTTCCGTTCAGTCGCGAACCGCTGTTCCTTCCAGTTAACCAAAGCCAAAGAGGGAGTTGAGAAAATGTTACAGTAGCTTCCAAGGTCTACTTTCTGCGCAGGTCACCAGATGCACCATCAATCGTGGGCAAAATCAGTATAACCGTGCAGTAGACGATCCATTATTCATCTACCTATCGTCATTGGCTCGTTTCCCTTTTCCGCACAACTCTCTGCATAATAACACCGGGATGCCCCCGGCGTTGGACCAAAAACTTGCGGACTCCGACACCTCATTCCTATTTCCGCCGATAGAGCGAAGCGGTGTGAAGAGAGTCCAGGCAAAGTAGGAATGAGCTTACTGACGGAACATTTTCGTCAATAATAATGGTCTTAGAATCGTACTACGTATCTTACAATTGATCTTACAATCCTTGTTAATCGTACTGCGCAAGAGCGTCTACCAATGAATCCTCCATGAAGATAATTCGGAATTGTTAGAGCCGCGCGAACGTAGCCCCTCACGTAAAAATGTAGCTGTAGGCCATCCCCAACTCGGAGCTGCCTTACAGGTCAGCGAGCCCGAAAGTGCAATGGGCACGCCTCACCGTAGGGTTCCCGTCTTCGTGATCACGAGAGACCCCCAGCCAGGTAAGTTTATGACCCGTCCAGTGGCGAGAGGGCGATTGCGGGCTGCGGCCTAGGCCGTCCGGCTTTACAGGGAAGAATGGGAGGAGAGGAAGAGTGAGGGGAGTTGCTCGAAAATTCTCCTCGAAAATTAGCAATTTATCTTCCAATTTTTTCCACATCCTTACAAATAACTAGGTTGAGATTAGGCCTTGTCATGCATTCCTCTCAATACAAGGATTGGAAGTGCATACAATTTTAAGCATAGGTTATGCAACACTTTTACCTATCTTCTCACAATTTGAAATTGCCTCGTAAGCCTTGCAAGATTGAAAATGAAAGTCTCTCGCCTATTGTTGCAGCTTACAGCAACACCTTTTCTTGTCTACAGGCTCTTCATGCCACTGCACTATCTTGTCTGTAAATGAGAATCATGACGATTGGTGGACCTTTTTGGTGCTCAAGCAAAACCAGTGAAAGGTCTGCTCTCTGCATAGATCACCAGACGCCGATCAATCGTGGGCAAAATCAGGATAGTCGTGCACGATAATGCATCTACTTTTTTTCCACACATTTTCCGCACAATAGGGATGGCAGATGTATTCCTTGACAAAATCAATAAATACTTAGTCATGGCAAACAATAACTACTCTGCAGGGAACACAATAGAATTGCACAAACTGGCTCAGAGGTCACAGAAACTAGATCCAAATGACGGTAAACTATCCTACTACAGTATACGATAACGCCGTAAAGACAACCAAATAAATTAGCAGCTGTTTGCTCATATAGATATTGCTAATCGACCGTAACCTACTCTCACCCTACCGTACTCTCTTGCACTCCAACCACTCATCACTACGATTTGTTTCTTCCTCCTAGTATTCTCCCCTTCTTTCCTTTTCTCCTCCTTTCCATTCTCTTCCCCTTCTACCGTATCCTCCACTACCGTACTCCCGTCAGTCTCCCCTACCGTATCCTCAATCTTCACATCCACAGTAGCCTCTTTCTTCACTACCGTACCCTCCTCTTCTTTCTCATTCTTCACTACCGTATCTCCCTTCATGTGTACGTTATCCTCTTCTTCTCTTCCCTCCTCCTTCACTTCCCTCTTCTCTTCATTCTTCGCCTCATTTTCATCGTTCATCTCTTCGCTTTCCTTCTTATCACATTGCCCATTTCGACTCTTCGGTAGTTCCTTCGCTATCCGAATTGCTCTTCTGACGATGAGTTGTTCATCGGTGGGAAAGCCGACGTCCCAGTAGTTGTCCACGCACGCGGCACTCCCACGTAGCGATGACGGGCTAACCTGATCGACCCTCTTCCTCCTCTCCTCTTCGCTCAGCCCCAGGGCATCGAAGTACTTCTCACAGCATGGACACTCCCCTCCATGCATCAGAACCTGCCTTTCTTCACGCCGTTAGAGAGTCCCTTAGTGAAGGACGGACGAAGTGAGGCGTTCGGTGGCGAGACCAATGGGCCTTTGGCCGGTTTTTCAGGAGTGTCCCCGACGAAGATGACATCATCGTCCATCTGTGAACTATGAAGAAGAAACTATGAAGATGTAGAGGGAGAATACCGACTCTCACTTTCGTAAAATGAAAGAATGGGAGGGAAGAGGAGGGAAGAATTTTATTCTCTCTCCCTTCGTAGGGAGCTGCTAAATTTTGCATCAAGTAACGCGTAAAAGATGGGAGAGTGCTGTAATTCTTTGTTGTCGTTTGCTGCAAAGTGGTCACATTTTCCTGCTGATCAAAGAAACCCGGCCGATTTCCCTAGAATGGATACGAAGAATACCCGGTTTTTCGAGCTCGCATAATCGAATTTATCGTTTTCCTCTGCCCATATCCTTTGGAAAATGAACTTGTTGACCGAAAAAAATCGGGCTGCGATAAAGATGTAAAATTCAACTTCCCTCCATGGGCGGAGGGAACTAAAATCATTCTCTCCTCACATGGAGTGAGCACGAGGTGGAGGGAACGTCTCATTCTCATTCCCTCCCCCATCCCTCCACTTCTGGCCTCCTTCTCTACCACACAACTTTCTAAATAAAAAAAATTGTCGTTTCCACCCAAAATGGTCTTTGTAAAAAATAGACTATCTACAACAAGAACAACAACAGCAAGGCTTAACACCTTTATTCAGTCAAGCCTCGCTGGGCATTTCACGGATAGTTGGCCTCCCGGGGAAGGGAAGGGGGCGGAGAGTACGGTAGGATGTGTACTGTAGACCTCCCTTCCCGCCATCCATCCCAGACTATTCTTTCTTATCGTCGTCCTTCTCCTCCTTCTTACTATCTTCCTTCTTTGATCCCTCCATCTTTGAGCCTTCCTTATTTGAGTCATCTTTCTTCTAAAATCGTTGTTGATGTATATGCTTTTTTCCTATATATAAAAACGGGCTTAATTACAAAAATAAATGATCGACCTCTTTCTTCGATCCGTCTTTTTCATCCTTTTTCTCGTCCTTCTCGTCTTTCTTAGAGCCCTGAGCATTCACTGTTAGGGATCGAAAGCCTTTTTTTCTAACATTTTCTCGAGCATGCAAGAGGCAAAGAAAAGATCTCGTTAAATAATACTTCAATGTTTGATTATTGCTGAGTTTTGATCAAAAATAATCGACCTCTTTCTTCGATCCGTCTTTTTCATCCTTTTTCTCGTTCTTCTTGTCGTCTTTCTTAGCGCCCTGAACATTGACTGTTAAGGATCGAAAGCCTTTTTTTCTAACATTTTCTCGAGCATGCAAGAGGCAAAGAAAAGATCTCGTTACTTCAATGTTTGATTATTGCTGCGTTCTGATCCATAGTGCAAAAATGAGAGGCGAGGAGAAAAAAAGAAAAAAAGAACAAAAAAGAACCTCATTGAATACGTTGTCCTCAATGCCTGCCAAAGTCTGAAATAAATACATATATGACTGAGGAAAATGTCCCTTCGGTTCTCTCATTCTTATTTTTGCATGATATTCGTCAATTTTGATTAGAATGTGATGTTTTTAATCATTTTTGATTGCTTAAGGGGACATGGAAGCGAGAAATTTCTTGAAACCGAAAATGGTTATACTTGTAAAATATATTTCATAGACGATAATAAACGATAATAGCCTTTGAAAAATATTTTTAAAAAATTTCTGGAGCGAGAAATAATTATTTGTTCCGGGAGTACTTTGGTGCCATTTGCCTCGCTACTATGCGCTAAACGGAGTAAGACTGCGCCTTGGCTGGGAAACGATTTTTAGGATATCTCGCGAAGTAGACATTTTTGTGCACTCTGATTTTGGTTTTTATATTATTTAGGCGATAAACTTTCATATGAAAGCCAATCTTTTTTGGCTTCCATGTCCCTTTAATGTTTTGATTGAGTATGAGATATTTGTTAGGGTTTGAAAACCAAGCGCGATTAGCGCGTATTTATCGTCTGACTCTCTTCATGCTTCCAAGCTCCTCATCACTCTCTCGGTCTCATAATGCAATTGAAAGACTTGGTTTTCAAACCCTAATATTTGTCTATCCCCTTTATATATTATATATTTATATATTTATATTTTTTATATATTTATATCTCGTTTCACCTGGTACTGCGGGTCCTTAGCCTCAGCCTTCTTGACGGCCGTTGGTGCCTTGAAAGCGCCGTCCTTCTTCGCATTCGGACCGAAGGCGTCCTGGTTGTCGATGTTGGCCAGGGTCTGCAAGTATCGTGCAATGAACCGCTCCGTCCGTTTCTTCCGTTCCAAAATGAGTGTCTATTTAATTCTCTCACTTTCGCACACTCTCTCGCCAGATATTCGGAATGATTTTCCGACGGATCTTTTTAATCCACTATATACATACAGCAGGGTATGAAAGCCAAGCGCGATTGCCTCGTATTTATCGCCTGACTCTCTTCATTCTTTCATTCTCCTCATCACTCTCTCGGTCTCGAAATGCGATTAAAAGGTTTGCTTTTCAAACCCTACAGTACAGTCTAGAAAAGCGGAACGCATAAATCGTGATTCCGCCGTTACGGTGTTTGGCGAGCTTGTCGCACTTTGAAACTCTGCCATTCATGATATCAGGAACATGATATCAGGAACAGTAGCATGATATCAGGAACAGTATCATTATCGTCTGACTCTCTTCATTCTTCCAAGCTCCTCATCACTCTCTCGGTCTCATAATGCAATTGAAAGACTTGGTTTTCAAACCCTAATATTTGTCTATCCCCTTTATGAACTCTCGCACGGAAAATACCCTATCCTAAGCATTTTGGCTCGTTCGCTTAATATTTGAACACTGTGCGTGAGATTCCTCCGGCCGTTCGCGGACTCGCGACTCATTGGCCAACGCCATTGGCCATCTGTCAGCGAGAGAACTCTACGTATGGCTCATCATTTACTATTTTATCATCGGGTTTACCGAAACGAGACGCATAGGTATAATAGTGATTTCATGGCGTACCATTAGGAACTTGTACAAGCCGACTTGACTGGTGCTAATGCGAACTTTGCACATGGGGGCGGGGAAACAGCAGTTATCAACAAAATTTTGTTTTTTTATTGAATAACTTTTCTAAATGAGTTTTTCGGATGTAAAGACCAGCGTTTCCATGTTCCTGGCCACTTGGGGCACCGAATGGTGTAATCGGTTATATCAAACGACCTATCAGAAAATGAGATTCTGCTCAAAATGTACTTTTCCAAATGCACTGCTGTAACTGCTGTTTGGGAGCAGTTGCGTTGACAGGGCGGAGTCTTACTGTATAGTAGAGAAAAAAAGGAAACGTATAATCGTTCCTTTTGTTGCGCCGATTCCGGTGCCGTTCAGAGTGATCCGATCAATTTCCAGCACAATGTTCTAAATGTCAAGCGAACGAGCCAAAATGTTCGAAATAAATATCTTCCGTGCGAGAGTTCCTACCGAAATCAGGGTTAATTTTCGGCATCTCGTTCGCTTAACATTTACACTGCTGTCAGAACATTGCGACAATTGCCAACGCTAATGGCCAAGTCGTCTAAAGTGCATTTGTGTTTGCGGTGTCCCCTCCCTATCTTAATGATGTCGTTGATGACGCGGTCCTCCGTCACCTAGCCATATCATATACTGGAATAAAAAGCTCCGTCATCTTACCATTCCTAAAATCAGGAAAGAGAGTGCGTAAAAGTGAGAGAATTAGGCACACTTTGGAATCAAAGAAACCGACGGACCGATGTACACTACTGTACCTGGTACTGCGGGTCGCTAGAGGCTGCCTTCTTCGCGTCGGAAGGAGGCTGGAATAGAGCACACTTTAGTGTCTTCCAATGCACAAGACAACAAATAGGACTGGTTACATTTTAAAATATGGCGTAACAGTCGATTGAGCAAAGTCGCAAGGAATCTTACCTGGAACTTCTTTCCATCCTTCTCCTCCTTTTCGTCCTTTTTCTCTTCTTTCTTCTCTTCCTTTGTTGATTTGGGCTTGCTTTCCTGCAGTTATCATAGTCAGAAAGTTTCAAAGGATACATAAATGGATAGCTGCTCCAAGTAATGACATTCAGGGAAACCATTTACATTCGATGGCTGTTTGGAAAACATGGAATAATTTATTTGCGTTGCGGAAAAATCATAATTTTCCGCTGCTTCTATTCATTAATTTGCAATTTTTGTAAAGCTCTCGAAAATAATTTTAATAAAAGATCTTGGATCTCAAACCTCATCTTTTTTGAGTTTTTTTTTTGAGCCAAATAAGGTGTTGAAATAGTGATCAACTTCTATACACCTACCTTCTTCGAATCTGGCTTCTCCTTCTCATTTTCCTTTTGTTTATCATCTTTCCCCTCCTAAAATTGAAGGATCATGAAAATTGAGGTTTAGACTGCATCAAACCAGGATTTAGGGAAGCGAATTTGTATCAGAATTTGAATAAGTTGTTTTTTATACAGGAAATTTAATAGGGATCCGTAATCTTTAACGTAAAAAACGGCTTGGATTACGGTTTTAGGAAATTTAGATTTTATTGACCAGCAAGTTCCGTCAGTCACGTCATTCCTAATTTGTTTGCACTTTCCAAAGCAAAGGATTGAACATTCTCCCTAACCGTAAAATAAGATGAGTATGCAGATAGTGATCATCCTCTATCTATAAACCTACCTTCTTCGACTCTGGCTTCTCCTTTTCTTTTTCCTTTTCCTTATCATCTTTCTCCTCCTAAAATTGCACATGTATGCTAGTTGCCAGTCCTAATCTCCTGACTTTGCACGGCCTTTTGCCCGAACAATGGTTGTTGATAGCGCAGCAACAACAAAGACCTAACGAAAAAATGAGAATGTTTGAAGGAGAGCGCAGACACTATGATCCATATCATGAGCTAAAAAGCGATAATTACTAGAAAGCTGGCGGTCGCTTTGAAGTCCAAATTAGAGTTGGCTTCCCGTATACGTACACGTAGGTAAATGAAGTAATAATGGAATTACATCCACCAAAACAGACGGAAAAAAATTGGAAGAATGAGATGAGAGGCGAGTATTTTTCACCCTTCTCGCCGTATAAAACGGTTCTTGCCGTATAAAACGGGAATTGGAGAAGGACCGATAACGAGATAAACGGCTATTTCATTCTTTACTCATACCGTGCGTGGGGCTAAACGGTATGCGTGAAGCCAACTCTAGTCCAAATCAATCCATATTTTCAAGATCATCATTTTTTTCAAGATATTCACCTTCTTCTTTTCCTCCTCTGGCTTTCCCTCGACTTTCTGTTCCTCTTCCTGCAATAGCTTCGTATTTATAATGTTTTATCCTTATTTTATATTGTATCCTTATCCTTATGCTTCTGATAACAATATGGTTTAAGTGTATTATTCTGCACGGCTCTGTAATAACAGATGGCCAAGATATGCAAAGTGCATTTCTCTCAAAGTTCTCTTGATTGCTCTTCCCTCTCTCGCTTCATTTTTGCCCCTTGATGGCATGGTCATCTGGAGAACTTTCTCAACTTTTTTGCTAACTTCTAAAAAGCATTCTACCTAACTGTTTCGTCATACAATTTCCCTTTTTTTGCCAACTCTAACTTTGTAATGCCTGCGAACCTTCTTCTTATCTTCCTCCGGTTTCTTCTCTTCCTTCGGCCTTTCTTCGTTCTTCTTCTCTTCGGCTTTGGTCGCATTCTGAAAAGGGAAAAAAAGCTTATTAATCAACCTTTGTTGACAGTGCGCTCTGTGGAAGTTTGCCAACATGGATACAATGATTAGAAAGTCAATGCGTTTCAGTATTTCTGGATGCGGGACGCGTCGCTGTTATATATTATTGGCGAAAACGTTCCGTTAGTCGACTCATTCCTACTTTGTCTGCAGTCTCTTCATACCGCTTCGCTCTCTCGTCGGAAGTAGGAATGAGACGACGGACGGAACATTTTCCTCAACCATATGTTTGAGGAAAGTGATCCGTCCGCTGCCTCATTCCAATTATTGTGTGGCAAAATCGGGAGAGAATGCTTCATATCCATGCGTTATATCCCTGCCACAGCATTCCTAACGTTCGATTGGCGAATAGCGGGTTTCCGCTAGTGTTGGCAAAAAGGAACTAAGGAGGGAATTGGCATTGGAGAGCTCGCGTCCCAATGCCATTCACGATCGCGGATCGTGAATGAATGACACTGACGATCCGAGAACGTGGAATCTCACGATCCTGGATTGTGCAATTCTCACTAACCACACTGATTGCATTATTCATTATTGGGGTTGGAAATACAAGACTGATTTGCGCGTTTCTCGTCTCTCTCCATTCCTTCTTACTCTACCTCACCCTCTCGGTATCGAAAGGATTCCCTTTCTAATCCCTTTCTCTCTCTCGTCCTCGAGATGTGGAATAATTATTCTCACGATCCGAGATCGTGAGCAGAGATCATTTCTCCTCTCTCAGTTCCCCCAGAACTCGTTCTTCGCCGTGTTTGTCGCGTGCGGCCTGTTTCTCGATGGACTTTTGCCAACACTAGTTTCCGCCCGTAGGATCCGATCCTGTGGGTGAACCAGTGGATAGAAAATTATGAATCTAAATACTTAAGCTCGTCACTATGAGTTAAAGGGAGGAAGCATCCTCTAACCAAAAGTTTTAAAATTCAATGAAAATTTTTCTAAGGTTTCAAAATGTGCGGAAAAAGATAATAACAATAAAAAATCGAAGAAAAAACTCGAAAATCGCATGTTTTATTTTTTCGTTCCGGGCTTCCGTCGTTGAGAAGAATGTTGCTTTTGTCTTAATTCCTTTCGCTAAACACAGTAGCATCGTCGTTGGGCGAAATTTCAAAAAATCATTTCTCGAATACTATTAATTTTTATAATTTTTCCTTTTGTTTTTATACTAATTACGGCAAAATCTTTCATATAAGCTCCACTTGAAAATCACTTCCATGTCCCTTTAAAGACGCTGAGAAAATTTGACGCACTTTTGTTCAAATCCCTCCCGATTTTTCCAACACTACACAGCGTTGCGCCCGGTGAACAATGTGTCTAATAGCGAAATGGTCACTATTTTTGAATTTTCTCAAGAGTAGCTAAAACAATCAAGATCTTCAGAACTTGTTGAAGCCACAGTGGCGAGCTTAAGTTTTTAAATTCTATAATCAGTAATATGTCAGTAATACAGTAATACGTTAGTAATATGTATCATTCTTCCTCTCTGTTCTCCTCGCGTGCGGTTCGCTCCCTCCACAGCATTCCAACCGTCATAATAGCGAATACCGGTTTCCGGGCATAGGATCCGATCCTACAGGCGAACTAGTGAACCAAATGTTATGAATTTAAAAACTTAAGCTCGTCATCATGAGTACCGCAAGCCCCGAAAGTTTGGTATATGTGGGTTCAGCCAATCTTGAGAAAATTCAAAAATAGTGGTCAATTCGCTATTAGACACATTCCACACCGGGCGGAATGCTGTGCCTCATTCGTCTCTCAACCAAGAGTCATCCCACGCGATTTCAACCAAGGATCAGAAAGAAGAATCCTCTCCTCTGAAGACTTGGCGCACGAGGGGAGTACGCGCCAATCGAGGATCAAGAGACTACTCAAGATTCATCGTCACCTCGGACTGAGTGAGTTTTTGAAGAAGATTTGAAGTCTCTGACCGCTCCTATCTATAACAAAGCCCCCTCCTTTGGACCCAAAACCACTGATAGTCCAGATAAAGGTGTAAAACTGGAACTGGAATATGAATGAGCCATGGGGCGTGGTCGTTGTACTGGCTCGCGCGCACAACTCTAAATAGTACCATTCTTCCATACTCCTCATCGCTCTCTCGGGTCGCATAATGCAATTGCTATGGACGAACGCGTTCCGTCAGTCACCTCATTCCTACTTCATCGGCGCTCTCTTCGTGCTCTCTATACCGAGGTAGGAATAGAAATAATGTCCATAGGAAAAATAGGAAAAATAGAATAGGAATAATACGGATAATTTCCTCTGCCCTACTCCCCCCAATTCCCCCCACAGCATTTCAAACGTCATAATGGCGAATGGCGGGTTTTGCGCATAGGATCCGATCCTGTAGGCGAACCAGTCTTCGGATATCTATGAATTTAAAAACTTAGGTTCGCCTCTATGAACTCAACAAGCTCCGAAAATTTGATGTAAATTTGTTCATTTAAAATTCAAAAATAGAGGTCTTTTCGCTATTAGACACATTAATCACCGACGGAATGCTGTGCCCCCCCCCCTCCCCTCCCCTCCCTCACTTACCGGTGTCGGTGGAGCTGCGGCAGCGGCCGAAGTAGGCCTAGCAACGCCCGACGCCGGCGGCTTGGCAACCGACTTGATCGATTTCTTTGTGTTCACTGAAATTTTGGAAAAAATATTATTATTAATATTAGTATTATTATTATTATTATTATTATTATTATTATTATTATTATTATTATTATTATTATTATTGTTATTACATTTAAATATTATTATATTATTTTATTCGAGCCCTTTCGGTGGGAGATCGGTTTTTCGAAATCGTGACAACTAAAAATAAAATACAGTACCTGCAGCCTTCTTTTTCTTTCCAAAGCACATGGCGAATCAGAGAGTGAAGGAGTTGCGGTAAAAATTGGAAATCGGACAGAGAGGAGGATGGGACGACCGTCTGGGACGAGCGAAAAGAGAGTGAATGAGGAGATGGGAGGGATGGGAGGAGGGGAGGGAAGAGGGATGACGAGATATGCAGATGAGCAAACGAGGGAGTCGTTCTGATGAAGTATACTCTTATAAGATGCCAGCGCCTGTACTGATTTTGAAAATCATTGTGAAACGAGCCTTGAATTTCTGCCGCGCGATTAATCTCCCCCAAAAGTAGGTCACCGACTTTCAAACAGAGGCATGTAGTTCAATTATTTCTGAAGATATCGAAATTAAATTTGCAGGAGCCGTGTAATTCATGCTGAGCTGGCTCTCTGCAAAATTTGAAATTCATAGCTCGTTTTATTCTTGAGTTATTCATAGCTGTTTGAAAGTCGGCGACCGGTCGCCGAGGGGGACTAATCGCGCGGCTGGTCTGACGAATGTGATAGTCTCAACAGAAGTCGTTGACCGGAGACTAATATATGATAAAATCTATATTTTCCCCTTCGGTACAGTGTGGAACTTTTCGCAAACTCTCAAAGACCTTCCCAAGGATAGCCATGTGAAATTAAATGGTCAACGCGAACGCGACTAGACGTTGTTTTGTCTGCTTTTTCGGGGAAGTGATCCCTTGTTCGCCGTATTTCTCGTGATTCCCTCAACTTCAAACATTTCACAGACAATATTCGAACTGGCAGCGCCTTTTTCCTACCTTTGGATTTATATTTTGTGGCATTACACATGGAGATTGGGCAATTCTATACTTCACTTCTCTCAATCCACTTATTTGAAATAAAGAATACAAATAACGAAGTCGAACTGTTTTCTTCATTTTGTTGCGCTGCTCACAGCATTCCGCCAGGTGAAGACTGCGTCTAATAGCGAATTGACCAGTATTTTTGAAATATCTCATGAACGGACAAACCAATCTGCACCAAATTTTCAGAGCTTACTGAGTTCACAGTGGCGAGCTTTACTTTTCAAATTCATGAATTTTCGTTCATCGGTTCGCCTCCTATGCGCGGAAACCGCTATTCGCTATTAGAACGCTTGTAATGCTGTGTGCTGTTTCCTCGTTTAGCCTGTTCATTAGATACAGGGACATGGAAGACATTAAGATTGGCTTTCATATGAAAGTTTATCGCCTAAATAGTACAAAACCCAAAACCAGAACTTCGCGAGATATCCTAAAAAACGTTTACCAGCCAAGGAGCAGTCTTTCTGCGTTTAGCGCATAGTAACAATCGAGGTATTCCCGGAACAAATAAATATTTCTCGCTACAGAAATTTAAAAAAAAATATTCTTTCAAACGCTATTATCTTTTTCATCGTCTATGAAACGTATTTTCCACGTATTGCCATATTCGGTTTCAAAACGTTTGTCGCTTCCATGTCCCTTTAACCTGTCATCAATATCAGGGAGATGAATTGTTCAAGAATGAAGCTCTATACGTGCATTCTTCTATTCGTCTTCGTTTGTTCTTCGATCGCACAATTCGTTTTCCCCCGAGTCCGTACCGAGTAAGTGCACAGATTTTCAGTGCCCAGCCCCTCGATTGATCCCGACTTTTAAACAATAGGATTGATCCGCGGATTTATCCTGTGATCGATCCTAGGATCAATCGGTGGGTTTGCTACCTGGGCAGCGATTCTATTTTCAAAAGGTTTTCGAAATTCTGCATGCGTTCTTTTTTACAACAAAAAACTATTTATAACTTTTCAAATTTTACTATTAATTACTAAATTTGAATACAACAAACGACGTGATCAAGAATGAACAATACTTGAACAATGAAAGATGCGTGATTTCAGCTGCAATCGTGGATCGAAAACCTGTCCATAAAGGAGTCTTCAGGCTACTGGTAAATCATGTGATCGATAAATTTATGCGAAATAGATTGTCGTATAATGGCATATCGCCATTACATACACCTACAGACCCAGCTAGATTCATAGTTATGAATTCTCCTCGTTCGTCTCGTCAGTTGAAGTATCTGCTTTATCTGTCTCCATTGGGCCATCCTCGATCATCTCCATATTCGATACAGCCGCAAGAGCCAGTTGTACCTCCTGTCAATCACAAATACTTATATCTTATCAACTATCAATACTATTATATAATTCGCTAAACGTCCGTCTGTCCGTTATCATGACCAAAGAACACTGAAATGGGCGTTTTCCAAATTTGCAAAAAACCTCTTGCATCCAGCGAAGTTTGAACCCGCAGCCTCTTCAATTCGGTCTGTCAGCTTACGAACTGAGCCAAACTGACACACGTCGCTTGGGTGCGGGTTTGGCACATAAAGGGAGTTGACGCTGCGTGGCCTACTTGCGCCCACTTTTTTGCGTACTTCAAGCGTTATTTGAGTTGATGAAAGTAGGTCAAAAGTATTACACATCGTTCACATAGGTTCATTATGTCCTGGATGGGGTCTAGAATTACTAAAAAGCTGAGTTAAGATTATGAGAAAGTATTGAGTAGTTTCTAATTGTAAGACTGAAAGCTGTTGCAGCGCAACTACGCAATTTATATATAGGAGGGAGATGCCAAAATGTGGTGTAGATGAAAGTTTGGACAGAACTTGGTACACTTACAATAAGAGTAATTTCTGAATAATATTTCTCTACAATTTACACCTATTGAACAGTTCTTCAGCCTGTTGTGGAAATTAGGAGCCTAAGGAATGTATTTGCTAGGTGTGAATAGTGGGGAATTTTCTTTAAAAAATTTGCTTAGTAGATGTCGCCAATGCTAAAGAGGAGCAAAACTCTTCATCTAGGAAAAATTTCCCAGCTGTAAACCTTATGAACTACCTAAAATGTACACCGACATAAAACTTCAAACTACTACAGCTTTGAAGAGCAAAAAGTGTTCGAATTAATCACATAAAGAATAAGCTGAAGCCCATGGGGTAATTTCGCAGTGTAGATGGTTTCAAGTTGTGCTGTAATTGTGCAGCTTTTTCTATAAGCTAAAAGAGGGGAACGGAAACTGTTACAAATGTTACCCATACTAAGATTATAGTTTTCGAGAATGTGGAGAACTATAAACGAAAAGAGGGGAATGAAAACTAAAAGTAAATATTACCCATAATAAAGTCATAGTTTGTGGTGAAGGTGGCCAAAAACTAAAAGAGGGGAACGGAAACTAAATGTTACTCATAGGGAAGTTATGGTTTTCGAGAATATGGTGAAAGGAAGCTTCTAATTCTAAAGGCATGGATTTTTTTAAACACTATAAGTTGTATTTTTATGTATTGCTAGGTAATGGTTAAATACATATGAGTAAAGAAGGGACGCCTCTAGAAGTTGCAATTCGAGCGCAGGAAAGTACGTCGAGAATCTATACGTTGGGCATTCATTATAAAATATGGGCATTCATTAGAAACTGTAGTACTCTGGAACACAAAACTAGCTGAGGCGTTGAGGATACGCCAGCGTAGCCCTGCTGGTTTACGCATAATACGATGTGTGCTAGGTTGTTACGCGCTGAACGAAATTGCCCAGGAGGTGTACGCAGCAATTACGCTGCAGTATCAGGAACTTTTGGTTTTTATTGAATAACTTTTCTAAATGAGTTTTTGAGATCTAGTGACCAGATTTCCATGTTCCAAGCCACTTGGGGCACCGAATGATGTTTTTATTCGGTTATATCAAACGACCTACCGGGAAACGAGATACTGCTCAAAATGTACTTTTCTAAATGCACCATTGTATAGTCTGGAAAATCGGAACGTATAATTCGTGATGCGTTTAGCGATTTTTTCACGCCTTGAAATGCTGCCATTCCGATCCGAGACAAGATATCAGGAACATGGATAGCTCTTTGAGATCAGTATTTCCTAGAGCTTCGCATTACACATTAGAATTTGATAAGATCAATATATTTTCCTTTTTTTTCTACTATAACTGGCGTGGGGTATGATGTGATGTGTGCTATAGTCGACGAAAATGTTCCGTCGGTCGTAGCATTTCTATTTGGACGAGAGTGCGAAGCGGCATGATGAGAATCCAGATGAAGTAGGAATGCGTTTACTGGAGGAACATTTTCCTCATCAATTTCCTTGTACACTCGCAGACTAGACACATCATTCTGCCAGGCGAAGAATGTGCCTAATAGCGAATTGACCACTATTTTTGAATTTTCTCAAGAGTGAGAGGATCAATTTGCCCTTTTTTTATCAATTTGCAATTTTGAGAGCTTGTTCAGTTCATAGAGGTGAACTTAAGTTTTTAAATTCATAGATATTCGATCACCGCTTTCGCCTACAAGATCGGATCCTATGCGCGAAAATAGCGATTCGCTATTAGAACGCTTGGAATGCTGTGTAGAGCTCTCCATCCGGGATTTTTAGGTATACTTTTGATGCACCATTCATAACGTCTCGTCACCAAAAGCAGCGAGACATATTGGCCAAAAGATGCGAATGTAGTGCTCTATCCCGGACAGCCAACTGACCACTGTTCGCTGCAATTCGATGGCCACGACTTCACCGACGTGTGGCACGCGACGTTCGAATCGCTAAACGGTGCAATTCAACACATCATTTCCATCCATGTATGAAAGATATCTATTGAATACATCTAGGCATAGCATCAATATCTATAGGATAAAATGCTTTTTACGCAGAGTATGCTGAAGTAGAATGACTTTTCCACCTCATAAGCGATAAACCGAGAAAAACAACAAACAAAGTGCAATCTTACGTTGAGAGTGCCCTCCAGATCCGCGACTTTCTTACGAATATTGTCGATTAAGAGCTGAAGACTGCTCTCGGTTTCTTCGCTTTCCAATTCACTGAGACGCTGCAAATTCATCCGTATAGCATACTTCGCTTATCTGTGACACCACTCGGTCTGTTCCAGTTTCCAGTTTCATATCTTTGTGAGGACCCCCGACGGATTTTATATAGATATTATTGAAGAACAATTTTCGTCAGTTGCCTCTTTTCTGCTTAGTATGGACTATCTTCATTCCGCTTCGCTCTATCGTCGGAAGTAGGAATGAGACTGACGGAATATTGTCGTCAACCATAGGAGAGACCGGGGCCTTCAAATCTTCTCCAGGTCTCGTTTTCTAAGCAAAATAATGAACATACCTCACGGAGAATCGCTTTTGCACCGCTGAGATACGAGAAGGCTGAGGCAACAGTGCCCTCAATTCATTGGTTTGAGATCTCGAAAAGTTGCTCAAATCATCTTACGGAGGTTCGATGAGTTCTGCATAGGTCGGCCAGTTCTCTGGTCTCAACTGAAGATGGAACGTGAACGAGCCAATAATATCAGTGGAAACGGAATACAGTAAGTACTTAGAGTGTCCCTCCAACCATCTCATTCATTTCAAGAGATAACCAATTAAAATCGGTTGATTGATTGTGAGAGACAAGAGAGGTATGAAGAGATGCAGACAGCGAGAAAAATCTTTGCACAGCTTTTTCCAGCAACTGCGAAGTTTCAACTAAAAAGGAGAGAGTATGAGATTCAGGACATTGAGAGCTATCCAATGATGTCAAAATGCATATCGCATATATTGCCTGGACGGGCCCTCTAAAAACACATTTCCCGTTCCCTAGATAAATAATTATCGTACATTTATATGAATTGATATCCTCTTCCGCGGCTCTCACTTCTCTAGAAACGAGGTTTAAGGCATTCTGGAAAATAAACTATTGTACCCCCTTTACAGCCATGGATAGCGAACTTGAAAAGATATCGAATTAGAAAAAAAAAGTCTGAAGAGAATTGAAGAGAGAAGAGAATTTTCCATCAGTCGTATCATTCCTATTTCCAAATAAATGGTATGAAGAGAGCATGGACGAAGGAGGAATGAGATAACTGACGGAACTTTTTCGTCAATAATACGAACAAGATAGTAAACATTCTGACCGCAATTTCACTCAGCGTTTCGCTCTGAATAGTTCTCGCTGTGTCCTGCACAAAACCGCTAGCAGTTTGAATACTATCCTTCACATCTGTCAAAGTATTCATCACCTTCGATAGATCACTCTGAAAATATCATTTATTTGCTCACGCTTTAGAGCGCTTCCTGAAAGTTTCCCTGCTTTCTATGGAGAAATTGGGCTGTGCAGAGGAACTAGGAGTAAATAAAGAAAGTAGGAGGAAGGCGCGGGCCTCCATTCGGCATAGCAGTATTCCGGTGGCCTGATCTGCCTCTCCAAATCTGGTCGATCGGAGCTGATAGATCTATAAGATTACAAAACTTCAAGGCTTTGTAAATAAGAAGTGACGAAATGCACGTATATACATATGCTAACTATAAAAGAGGAGAAAGAGCCGTTCAAGAGGCCTTACAGTCTGCATTGTGGACTGAAACGCACTCGAGACGCCGTCTGAACATGTCCGAACTCTTGTTACGGCTTGCGCTAATTTCGTGATACTCTGTGTTGCATTGGCTGAAAATTGCGAAAATATGCAACAGTTTTCCGTCACATTCGCTCAGTTTCACGAATTCAGTAATACACAGAAATAAAAGAAAAAATAAGTATTTCATCGTTTACCAGCATGCGAGCATGCCATGAATCCGTTGACCACTCTCTGCGCGTCCTGCAGTCTTCCATCGATTTCACCATGTATTTTCGACCACAACCCCTTTATCTCTTCGTCGGCGTTTTCTCTGAAATTATAGGTATACGACCTTAAAATTGGAAAGAACCAATTGAACGATCTTTCTCCAGTAAGAATTGCCACATCGATCGTTCTCAGGTAATATCAAATTGAGTACAGTAAAAGTTATCGCATTTAGTGAACAAAGTAGAACTCACCGCAGTTCCTTTTCCTTCTCATTAAATTGCTCGCTTACGCCGTACACCGCTGATGTAGCCTTCTCTCGTTCATGTCTTAAACACAGCATTTCACCCGGTGAAGAATGTGTCTAGTAGCGAATTTACCACTATTTTTTAATTTTCTCAAGAGCGGCTACACGAATCTGCACCAAATTTTCAGAGTTCCTAGTAATGAAGTTAAGATTTTAAATTCAGAATTTTTCGTTCACTTATTCGCCTACAGGATCGGATCCTATGCGCGGAAACCGGTATTCGCTATTACTAGAACCCTTGGAATGCTGTGTAAAGGACCTCAACTCCATTCGGAACCGTAACCTATTCAAATTCCTGACGGCATCCTGACGGATTCGATTACTTTCTCTTCTATGCCCTTCCCTCTCTCGCTATGCAAAATATGCTCCATTAAAGGCTCACGGAAGTCAAAAATATTGCCTATCATGTGAAAGTTTATCGCCTAAATCGTACAAAACCCAAAAACAGAGCTTCGCGAGATATCCTAAAGATCATTCCGTAGCCAAGGCGCAATCTTGCTGCGTTTAGCGCGTGGTAACAATGCAGATGGCATCGAGGTACACCTCGGAAAAAATATTTTTCAAACGCTATTATTTTATTACGGTCTAAGAAACATATTTTACAAGCATTCTCATATTCGGTTTAAAAATTTTGTTTCGCTTCCATGTCCCTTTGACATTGCTACGGCAGTCCTCCTTTAGATGAGGGCCATTCGTAATCTACCGTATCTAATCTATTCTTACTCCTGGCATCTTGACGCATTCCACAGTGTTCTGACAACAGTGAAAATGTTAAGCGAACGAGATGCCGAAAAAATAACCTTGATTTCCGTTGGAACTCTCGCACGGAAAACACCGTATCCTAAGCATTTTGGCTCGTTCGCTTAACATTTAGAACACTGTGATTCGATCACCTTTTCTCCTATTACCTCAAATTGCAAAGGTTTTCAGCCTAACTGCGCATTTTTATGAATTGTATAGTTCAAATATTTACATACGTTTATTGAAGAATAAGTAGAAAAAATGAAACCATTCAATTCTTTTACATGATGATTTCGTGCGTCCTCTTCTCAGCATTCGTCGCTTCTTCCTTGAGCTGCCCAATCACAAATAGAAATTCGTTTTTCTGCTGTAGAATGAGCTCCTGAAATATACAATATCGCAATCCTTGACTTGGGGGCTGGGGAATATTTTACCCAGCCGACTGGCGAAATTTCGCTCTCCCCTCTACTGAATCCTGCGGGACGATATCTATTCACCAAGGTCACGCCGTGATGATATTTCGCTCTGTGTTTGCCATATCAAAATGCTCGAGAACAACCTGAGTCCGCTTCTGATCTTCTCCCCTTGTCCTTTCGAAATCCGTTCGCAGTCGTTCATACGCCAGGCGACTCTTCAAAGTAACTTTATCCTTCACTAGCTTTTCTCTATTTATACTAGATTACTATATGTTACACTAGATTATGAATGAGGAAAATGGTCCGTCAGTTGAGACAACTCCTACTTCCGACGAGAGAGCGAAGCGGCATGAAGAGAGTGCAGACGAAGCAGGAATGACTTTACTGACGGAACTTTTTCATCAATAATATCTAGTTTCGCTATTTAGATGCAGACCTCAGTCTCAGTATAAAAATATAAACAGGTCACTCAAGTTGTTCGGTCCCTAATAGCTGTTCACAAGTGCACTTTGCAATCTCCTTCAAATTTTGCAGCATGGAATGTATCCATTTTGAATATTTCGCATAGCTAAATGCATGGTGTGCTAGCATATCTATTATTGTATCAGAATTAAAAGAACGAAAAAAAACAAACTTCTTCAAGTTTTCTGTTCAGTCTGACGTTATCGACACGCAAGGAGGACACTCTCGCTTCGAGGTTATTGATGATGTCTTGGTAGTTGGTCATCTAAAACTGATCTTAATACAAGCAATAAAGAATTTTCATTTGTGAATAATATAACATCACGGAAAATTAAAAGGACAATCACGAGGAAAAGATCGTATAGACGAAAAGGTCTTTCTTTTTATGATGCTAGTGTTACTAATTAACGAGCGAAATAAAATGCTTCAAACAATGTTTTAGAATAATATTGAATAATTGAATAATATTGAACAACGGTAAATATTGAATTGCAGGTAGCGGATAGGTAATGGCGAGAGAAACGCCAGGGCAAAGGCGTCTGCCTCGATATTTAGAAGGTTGACATTTCGAAATCGGGATTTGTTGATAAAGCGTGCAAAGAGGGAAGGAGTAGAGAGAGAGATGGGCAGTGGGTGAGACACTGTATGTTTCTTCATTAATGCAAAATTTATTCAACAATAAATGATAATTCATAAAAGAAAGCTATACAAGTTCATGAAGAGGTCATGTAGGGTCACGTAGACCTCTATTGTAATTTCGCTATTATGCCACTTTCCTATTCTATTTCCTATTTGAGTGCAAAAAAAATTCTGGAGCTGCCTGGAGCGAAGTGTTGAAAACGTTCATTGTTATTCATAATTCAAATAACAGGAATGAATTTATTAGCAACCATACCAAAGCCTCATCGTATTTATCAGGCATGAGAACAATCTCAACGTATTATCGTTATTATGATCAGTAATCTGCCAAAACGGAGTGATGATCTGTCCAGGGAATTCTCTGATTCATTGTCCACAGATAAGACCCTCAGACAGTTGTGAGCCTGCTCACTAGGGTTATGGTTGCTAAAAATGTTCCGTTAGTTGTCTCATGGAAAAAAGCGAACGATGAAGGAGAGAAACTTTAAGACTTTATTTACTGACGGAACGTTTTTTTTTTGAGAATTATGGCAAGCGTTATCTTCTGGCTCTCATTTTTCATTTATAGCCAGCGTTATGCTCCTTATGTGGTAGCGATGAAAATGAAAGTGAGCAGAACTCTTCGGCTGAACTCCAGGTACGGCAACGACAGATTAATATTAATACAGTGCGCGCCGTACGATTTCGTCACCAACGCAATTTGGAACGGTCGAGAACGTTCTCAAGTGGCTTTAGAAGGCCCGTTGCTGCGCGTAGTCACGGGCGCCCTTGAGAAGGGGAAGAATCGCTTGAGAACGTCCTTGTACTCTTTGGTGATCGAGAGAATGACGATGCAATGAGCCATCGAGTGAAGACTCACGAGATCCAGCGACAGTATCGACATAACTGCACAATGTTTTGTTGTTGCTTACTGCATTCAACTAGTTCCCGCAATACCATGCTTTCGTTCATGCTCCGTCTTTGCCTCCCTTTCTAGGTATTTATTCGTCGAGCTCTTGCTGGTTATTATAGAAACCTCACTTGTATTCTGAATCGTGAAGACGGTAGCAGCGCAAAAGGCGAAGGTTGGCAGAACTGCGAATGAAACGGGCACGGAAATCTGCAATCAGCCTAAAGAAAAGACCGAAAAGTCTTAAAGAAAAAACCGCCTTAAAGTCTTAAAGACTATAAGACGGTTTGGTCTTAAAGGGCCCTTCTGAGTACTTTTTAACCCCCCGGGTTCTTCCTCTTATCTATCTGAAAGAGCAATGTCGAAAACCTATGATCCTACATTTGCATCCTTTTCCCGCCATTCCTCGCTGTTTAAATGATGCGAGAAGTTGTATGCAAAGTTACATTGCTCTTCAGGGACCGCGCGAATATGAATGCCATTTCGTGAATACTCTAGGGCGCGAGCGGTCTGACTCGTAGGCATCGTTTATTGCAGGAATTGAGGTATATGTCTTCTGGAAAGGACAAAACTGAAGGAATGTTCAAAATATACTCTTGAGGGATAGCAATGTGCTCAGAGGGGTCCTTTAAAGAAAAAAACGAAAAAACAAACAAAATATTTCGAAATCGCCCAACAAGCATTATCAGCAACCCTTGCATTTCGAAATGGATGGTTTCGGTCGCTTCGTCTTTTATCTAACTCCCATAGTACCGCACTTAAACTATTGACGAAAAAGTTTTAAGAAGTGAATTTTATTTCACGTTTGTAATAAGATTGAGACCACAAGTAGAAACTTTTTTTCCTCAACTACCATACAAATTGTTGACGAAAATTTCTGTCAGTAAATTCATCGTACTCTCTTCTTACCGCATATAAGAAGTAGGAATGTGACAACTGACGGAACATTTTCCTCAACAATATGTAGTTACTCACTTGCATAAGAAGTATCTTGATCGCCCTTCCGTGAATTCTGCGTGATCGCGAATTGACAACAAATGATATGACATAAAGGGTGTGAATTAATGCCTGCAAAATGGAAACCTTGTATGCAATTCGCAAAAATTTTGAGAACATAAGATTGTTCTTTTCTAGTTTATTGCCCGCGAACATACAAAAAAACTTGCCATAATTAGGAGTATTCCGGCAACAAGCAGCAGAAATAACGACGTTGCCACTGGTAAAAGGAGAAACTCGTTGAAACAGCATACTCGGTCCAACCGTGGAAACAACGTGTTTAGCTGATAGTATTATTTATGGTTTCTAAAAACAAGCATCTATTGGCAAGTAGGTACCTATATTCTTCCCCTTTGGTATATCTCCGGTAAATCGATAGCAAATCTAGGGCATATCATCAATCCTAGGATCAATTGGGCATCGATCCAGAAAAAAACAATTTGATTTGCTTTGCAATGGGATTGATTGAACGATCAGTTTTGAGGTTGGTGGGATGGAGAAGTTTCATGGAAATGTATGATGCTAACCCTACCTTGTATTGATCGTCTTCGGACATTTCCAGAAGTTGCGAAGAGGACGGCTGAAAAACTACGCAAGCTAATTGCCATAAATTCATTTCCGGGTGCACAATAGCTTTTTTTATCACAATGCCACCATTCACACTAGAGTTCCACATACCGAGCCACGAGTCACGAGTCTTTCGCACCTTTTACACCACTACCCCGGCTCGGAGCCGACTCGGTTTATGAGGCGCGACTCGGGGTCGGCTCGGTCTGGCTCGGTGGTGACTCGGTATGAAGGGGAAGGGGATAGGAGAGCAATATTAGAGAATGTGCTCGAAAAAGCTTTACATGGTAATCTTCTGAAGTAAGATTGAAGCTGATGAATTAAATGATCTCTACAACCCATTTCCATCCCATTTTTCAATGTTTCATAGCGAAATGGTTAGAGTTTCCTCACTGTTTCGAAGATACGGCAACGCTGCGATTTCGCCTTGAATACAGAAAAAGAGAGCTATATATCAGTGAGTGGATAGCGCAGTTGGTAGAGCATCGGAGTTGAATGCAACAGGTGCGATGTTCGAATGCTTTTGACAGCCATTTCTTTTGCAAGATATCCTTCGATGTAAATAGAATCGCCGTATCTTCGATTTCAATGCAGTTCATCGATAGTGTAAATGCTATTTGTATTATATTTTTATCATTTCAAATGTTTATGTCTCTCTCAAATTCAGGTTCAAGATACTTTCAAATTAAAATTCAAAATATATCTTGTAAAATGTTTAAATTTCACAAAATTTAGATGCGCGCTAATATGTTTTACACGTAAAGTATCATGAAATACTGTGACGGTTCATGAAACTGTACTTTCTTATGTCCATGAATACAATACGAGTTCTTACGTGAGTTGATCTTACGTGAGTTGCCAGTGGCAAAAAGACTCGGCCTAGTCACCCCTTCCCCTCCGATGACTCGGCTCCCCAGACCGAGCCACCACCGAGTCTCCCACGCTTATGGTGGCTCGGTGGCTAGGTCGGTTTACTGCTTGCCCACTGGCAAAGGGGACCGATGACTCGGTACTCGGAATGGGGAACTCTAATTCACACTCTAAAACAACGTGATGTTGATAAAATTTTGCGAGTATATATGGTTGAAGGAAAGGTTCTTTCAGTTGTCCCTTAGCGAGGCGGTGTGAAAAGTGTGCTCACGAAGTAGGAATGAGACGGCCGACGGAACATTTTTGTGAACAATATCTACTTACGTAGAAGGACCAGGCCAAAAGGGCGGCCATAAACTCGAGAAGAATGACGAGAGCGAGTATCTGACTGTCCGCGAGGTGGAACCGTCGAAGAGGCCGGCACAGCGACTAAACGTATGCAAATTGTTTCCCGCGATTCATTTATCGTTTTCATAGAATTAGAAAACAAACTGTTAAAAATGAAAGATTTGCTGGTAATTTGTAAATTGTAAATGATTTATGCAAAAAGTGAAACGCTTTCAGACCAAGTTTATGCGATCTTGTTACTGCGTATTATTAAAGGGACATGGAAGTGATTTTCAAGTGAAGCTTATATGAAAGATTTTGTCGTAAATAGTATAAAATCAAAAGGAAAAATAAAAAAATTAATAGTATTCGAGAAATGATTTTTTGAAATTTCGCCCAACGACGATGCTACTGTGTCTAGCGAAAGGAATTAAGCCAAAAGCGACATTCTTGTCAACGACGGAAGCCCGGAACGAAAAAATAAAACATGCGATTTTCGTCTTTTCTTAGATTTTTTTATTGTCACTATGCTTTTCCTCATATTTTGAAACCGTAGAAGAATTTCCATCTAATTTTAAGACTTCTGGTTACAGGCTGCCTGCTCCCTTTAAATGAGACGTGCCTGATGTACGTAGAAAAGAAGTGCGTAGTACGGAGGGTACAGCTGAGCGAGCACGAAGAATCCGTAGACCTGCACTGCTTACAATGGACGAAGATACACTCATTGTCAAACTCGCTACTAATTCAATGCGCACTTTCATGCGGACATCAGTGTCAGGAAGCATCCGTTGAATTACTGGTTGCCTATGAGGATAGAGCAAGTTCAAACAAGACACCATCATCAACTGCCTAGATACGCCGAACTTTACATTTTGTTGGAGTAAAAAATTCCAAAGCAGCTACGAAGACAGAAGTAAGCGTTGATTTTGCAGCTTCCTTTTGCTTAACTCACAAGTTGCATCCTAGCGGACACCGCACTCGCAATGACTCCCTCTGACGCGAAGCATGGAGATGTGAACGATGGCGACGCGATGAGAAGCAGCACATCGATGCTCAGATTTACTCCCTGAACGGCGTTTACCGTAATCTATTCAAATTCCTGACGGCATCCTGACGGACTCGATCAGTTTCTCTTCTATGCCCTTCCCTCTCTCGCTAGGCAAATTCGTCTGAATTAGCCTGGCTACGGTACCGAATGGTCCTCCTTTAATCCGGAGTGATCACTCATCTCAAGATAATAGAAAGAGTTCATACCGATATCCAGTACATAATCTGCTTGAACCGTCGATTTTGCGTTGAGAGCCTTATGACAACAGTCGTGAAGACCGTGAGCGGAACTGAGAGCCTAAAAATATTATTCATCCTCCCATTCACATTTGCGTTAACTTCCCGTTTTGACCGTGCACTTTTGCATGCACAGTGTTCTGACAACAGTGAAAATGATACCGAAAATTAACCCTGATTTCTGTGGGAACTCTCGCACGGAAAACACCGTATCCTAAGCATTTTGACACGTTCGCTTAATATTTAGAACACTGTGTACGCTAAACGGCACATGTCGAAATTTGAATGCGATTATGGTAAAAGCCTGTGCCCCCCCCAAATACTCAGTGCAATTTCACGGACCGGCTGGGGAAACCGGTCCGGGATGCTTCACATGAAAATTAAAAAAATCTTGAAAAATCTTGTTTCCCCTTGGAAAAGTATCCAATATTGATTCAAGGATCGGAATTCATATAGTAGAGGAAAACGGAAGATATAATCGTTCCGCTCGTAGCGCTGATTCCGGTGCCTTTAGCACAGCGGTAGCACATATAATAATTAGATGTACCACCTGAAAGTCTCATTGTCAGACGAGTGGAACAATTATATCTTCCCATTTTCTGTTCTAAAGACATAGTGCAATATGCCGATACGTCTTTCATTCCAAAATGAGTCTAATTCTCTAACTTTTGCACATCCTCTCGTTTGATATTCGGAATGATCTACTGACGTACCTTTTTATTCCACTATAATTATGTTCTTAGAATACGATCTCAATCTTTTCGATAGCTTTCTCTATGAGTCTCGTTAATTAGCTGAATAAATCAAGGAGCCGGAGCACGAGTTTCTGGCCATATTCGCTCTTTATGTCATTCAGTAGATCTAATCATCCTGAGTGGGTATTCCGAGTTTTATGCGATTTCATTCACTCTCTGGGGAGTAGTGAGTGTGCAAAGACCAACGTGCTTTTTACAAAATCGGAAATATTAGCTGACTGAGATGAGATACAGCTTTGATTCATTGGCAAATTTTTCACATTGCTCCGATCATTTTAGCAAAAAGACCAGAAAAGATGAGCGGAAAGGCCTAAATTGCAATATCAGCCTCACGTTTAATCTGGGGAAAATCTGAGCTCAGATAATGCCGAGACAATCTCGAGATTATTTTTAATTTCGAGCTCGTTTTCTCACTTTCGGGTACATATTCATGCAATTTTGTCATCGGAATCGGATTCCCCGGCTCTGACAAGGAGATGTCGCAAACTATCCGTAAATCTATTGAAAACCACCATTACGCCTAAGCAGGGCATGGTTAGACGAGTCGAAATCAGTTTTCAAAAAGTGCTTCTTCTTCCGTATGTTCGAGAAATAAGCCTCCAAAGTTACTGTATGGATCCGCGCTCCCCGACACTGGAGCTCCTCTACTCGCGCACCCCCGTCCACCATCGTGCTAGTGTGGCGTAGGGGTTGGTTACCGCGTCTATCGTTTTTATGCCCCGGGTTCGGTTCCCCGGTGGGGCATTTTTCTTTTGCTCTTTTTGGAGATTCTGATTCGCTAGATTTTCTTCAACCTCAACTTCGAAAACGTAGTAGTTCTCTTTCTTTATCTATATATTGGACCGTATTGTAAAACGAAACCAGAAGAAGATTTCCGTTTTTTAATAAATGGTGATACCTGATTTACCTGTATTTGATCCCATTCACATCCCGAAATAGTAAATGATTGGATTCTTTTCTGTTTCTGATCACATGACAAAAGAGCAAAAGAAAAATGCCCCACCGGGGAACCGAACCCGGGGCATAAAAACGATAGACGCGGTAACCAACCCCTACGCCACACTAGCACGCTGGCGGACGGGGGTGCGCGAGTAGAGGAGCTCCAGTGTCGGGAAGCGCGGATCCATACAGTAACTTTGGAGGCTTATTTCTCGAACATACGGAAGAAGTAGCACTTTTTGAAAACTGATTTCGACTCGTCTAACCATGCCCTACTTAGACGTAATGGTCGTTTTCAATAGATTTACGGATAGTTTGCGACATCTCCTTGTGAGTACCGTATAGAGGGAGAAAGAAGCATGAAATTTCATCAAGATTGACTAGAAAAAGGTAGCTCGAAAAAGGTAGGAGCTACCTCACCTCAGAAAATCTCGCCATTAATTCGGAGCTCGCCATTTTTGGAGAGGGAGCACGCGTTTTTGAGAGAGCAAAACTGAGCAGTAGATCTGTACTCTCTTTTGCTCTCTTCATTTTGCATACTCTCTCGTCGTTCTCTAGCTCCCAATTAATATCGAGATAATTGCGAGACTCACTCTCCACTGATCTACCGGTCGACCGCAAAAGGGAGGACGGGGTGAATTAGAATAAGTTTCGCGGGCCCCGCTCATTGGAGCAGATGGGGTGATGGGTAGGGAAGGCGCAGAGCAGTTGCCTCGATGGTATAGAGGCCCATCGCTGCGAAAGGTTTGCTGGTGGCGATACCCAAAAACAGGTCTAGATTATTTGCAGCATATCTCATCACATAATGGCGAGCTCCATTTCAAAATGAGCACATAATCTCGAGATAATTTCACGCATTAAACGTGCGGCAGGGTAACCCCCTTCCCTGATAAAATCCTACCGCACTCGCGGGCCGGCTCCATTAATAGCAGGGTAAGCTTGTAAAATGAATATTTTGTTCTTCCGGCTGGTAATATTTTAAAGGTTCCACTTACAGCAAGCCAACGTTGCGAATGAAGACTTCATCCATTGAGGAGATGTCACGGTGAATTCCCTATAATGATATGACGTTTTGTAAAAGAGATTATTTTTAGGTTTTCTTTTTATTGGTTGTTTGCCACCACGGAGGAAAGGTGTTCAGCGCTACCGAGCTGCCGAATGTCCTAATGTGCAAACTGAGTGGGAGATTTTAATTATTTTATTTCCTTACGCCTGGGCGGCCGTCAGGAAGCAAAATAATACAAAAGGATTTACGTTGGCATCACAAGGAATGCACAAGGATTCAATGTTAGTGTCGGTTTATTACCTGCAGATATAGTATAGTTCATTCATTCATTCATTCATGCATTTATCATATGGTTGACGAAAATGTTCCGTCCGTCGTCTCATTCCTACTTCCGACGAGAGAGCGAAGCGGTATGAAGAGAGTCCAGACAAAGTAGGAATGAGTTTACTGACGGAACATTTTCGTCAATAATATAAACACGTTATACGGAACAGCAAGTGAGAGGTGAACGGGGGTGAAAGGGGAGCGGGTAACTCTAGCGCAGCCAACGATAAACCGTAATGGGAAAGGGTGGACTAGGCCCTTGGTCATCATGTGGGAGGGACACATGGAAAGGTCTGGAGGCAAGACCTGGTATAGTGGCATACAATGATATACAAATAGCTTACAAGGAGATGGTCTGACCTCGCGGAAAGGGATTCAAATGAGACATGCACCATTCGAAAGAGCGCTAAAAGTTGGTCTGGAAACAGTTTTCAATTTTTGCGGAGGAGCATTTGGGACCGCTTAAAATTGAGCTCGAAGTTTTGAAACGAAATCGGCGGCGACCCCTTCCCCGCCGCCGATTCCTTCGTGAGTCTT
>LS820506.1:108784-132448 GCA_900490955.1 Micoletzkya japonica
ATTAATCTCCCCCAAACGTAGGTCACCGACTTTCAAACAGAGGCATGTAGTTTAATTATTTCTGAAGATATCTAAATGAAATTTGCAGGAGCCGTGTAATTCATACTGAGCTAGCTCTCTGCAAAATTTGAAATTCATAGCTCTTTTTATTCTTGAGTTATTCATAGCTGTTTGAAAGTCGGTGACCGGTCGCCGAGGGGGATTAATCGCGCGGCAGAGCAGAGATAGGGTGGACAGGAAAGTGTAGGTGGATATACTTTGCCCTCTAATTCTATCCCAGACGATAATATTTGTCGATACAAACTGCGTGAAGTGCGCGCAAACTCGTAGGCCTCGCCCTTTTGACCATAATCGGCGGTGAGACGCATCGTTTATTCCTTATCGCGGCACTATTTTTCATATAATTTTTGACATTAATGCTTAACTAGTGCATTAGCGTACAATGAGTTATGTTATCGTAATTATTGAGCAAAAATATTTTCGACGAAAACAGATATTTTAAAAATGAGCAAAAATAAAAATGGCTAAGGTAGGAGTCGAACATAGGTGGCTCCTTTTTCATGATTTGAACGCAGTTTTAAAATTAACCCACTAGGCCATGGGCGAAAGTGTGGTTCCGCTCCGCCCCTATTCAACGCGGCAAGACCTTGAATGCCTGCTTTCGTGGCCTCAGAGCTGGAAAAATTTATGTTCGTGAAAAATCTTTCTTACTTTTCCAAACTCAACATGGAAGCACTTTCCTCAAAGAGCTAAATTAGTGAAAATTGAACTTTTTCGGGATCACGTCGGCAAATATTATTGGAAGAACACTAAATTAAATCCTGTAAAGCTAATTGTAAGGGCATGTATGAGCAGGTATTGTCAATCATCGCATTCAAATTTACGTTTCTACGATAATGAGTCCGACTTGCGTTGATCACCGCCCATAATTGCACTTTTGGCTGTGCACTTTATGCTAATCAGCTATCAAGCATGGGCGGAAGAAATTTGAATACGAGGATGGACAATATGCATGCTCGGACAAATAAAATAGGAACGGGAAATAGGGGCATATGCCTGAATACGCTTTGGCATTTTTGCCTATGAAGAACGGCCTAAGTAATATGTGGTGAGTAACGCAAAGAAATTCTTATGTAACGAAACCAAAGCAAACTTATTTTTCCCCTAACAAAAAATTAGCCAAACTATGTTGTCGATGCATGTACACGGATGACTAATTTGTTGTATGTGTACAAGCATAGAATGAACTTAGGATCTCCACTTCATTGTTCTCACTATCAATACACTATGCGAAATGTGCCTACCCTTTTCTGTGAAAGGAAGCAATTGCTTAGATGTTGGGAGGGGGGTGGGAGAGAGAGGCCAACAATTTCCGAGACAAGACGAGTGAAATGAGCAGTCTTACAATTAGTATGGTCACAAATTAAATTTAAGTGTCGCGAGAGCGAATTAAGTTAGTACGGTCGTAAATTTAATTTAAGTATCGAGAAAGCGAAGAAAACTCCCGACCACTTCTCCGAACAATTCATCTTAAAACCAGAGGGAACTTAGTTTCTCTCGTATAAATACACTTACAATGAATCACAAAGAGTAATGGGTCTATTTTTTCCGGGTAAGTTCCAATATACTTCTTGAGAGAGTAAGCTTACGTACATACAAAAGTGCTATAAAACAAAGCAAAAAACGCTATATTTGAAATAAGAAATTTTTGACGATTTATCCATCAAATAGAAAGAATGCATATAGACCAAGAGATGACGATAAAGATACATTTTCGTCAACCATATTCCCTATAGATGTAAAGGGAATATGGTTGACGAAAATGATTCATTTATCGTCTCATTCCTTTTTTTCCGACGAGAGAGCGAAGCGATGTGAAGACAAAGTAGGAGTGAGGTTACCGACTGAACCTTTTCATCAATAATGGCAAACTTGTTCATTTGCTGAACTTTCGTAAATCTCCCGGCTCGTCGAATTCAGCTGGTCCTAATGGGAAATGAGGGAGTCTCGCAGCTGCTTTTGATAGCTTTTAGTTGACATGTCCTTTGAAAGGACTTATTGCATTGTCGAATACGAGTTCAAAATAGAAGAAAGAAGAACAAATTGAGTGCAACATCTTATTGCTAACAATAAGGGTCTTGAAAAATTCAAGTGAAATACACATTATTGAAGAGCGTGTACAATGATAATGGGATTTGTGAAATTTTCGTTTACGAAAACCTATAGCGACTGAGGGTACTTAGACTGCGGGGCTTTATAGGCGAGCTCACAACGTGTCTAATGACAGATATATATTATGACAATCGTTTAGGCTCTATCGGTTGAACGAACACAGTGAAATGAAAATTATTGAAAAAGAAAAGGAAGAAGAAGATATCTAGAACGGGAACGCGCTGTCAACAGGAAAAAAATTATCGGATGATTATACAGAAGAAAATGAAATCTTATTACGTTAGGAAGCGCGTCTCGGTCTTGTTTTCATTAGATCTCTTGAAAAAGTTTGAATAACAAAAATGAAATTTCATCAAACACGATGGTTAAACAAACTAGGGAGTCCCGACAATTGTGAGTAGGAAAGAGACGGAATTTTTAGTCAATGATAATCAACTCCCTATTCGCATCCCAAGCTTTACAAAAAGAATCTATGTTTCCACTCAAAACTTCAACGATGTTGACGTATGCTGAATATTCAATGTTGTTGATAAGAAAAAATATCGATGAAGGTTCGTGACCTAGTCGATATACACTTGTTTGTTTGAGATAATCGTAAGTATCTATTTCTTGGTAGTCAATCCCCACTATTTTCGGGATCCCAACCTCATTCAGACAATGAGTAAAATGCAGCATTTTAATTTGTGCTGAAAGTGAGGGAAGGCTATATTCACGACGTTTTACCAGTCCACGTTCCGAAATTGCGAATGTCTCTGCACCCAGCGAAATTTCCCTAGCCGGCTAGGGAATATTTCTCCACGGCTTGACCCTGGGGAATATTTCCCCAGCCGGCTGGGGAAATTTCGCTCTCCCCCTACTGAATTTTTGGGGAAAATATTCCCCAAGGTCGCGCCGTTGGGATATTTCGCTCTGTGTGTGTCTCTCCACTTTCCATGCTCTCTCGCCTCTACTCCCTTTATTTGCATGCAAATCTATTCTACGCAGCGTAACGTTGTGTATGTTTATGCTGAGAAGAGAATGCTAAATGCTTCCAAGCATTGGTAAATGTTACGGTTTTAGTGTTTATTCAATAGTTGTGCCACTGCAGATTAAAAGGCTCCTCTGATCACTTTTTAACCCCCTGGTTTCGTCCGCTCATCTGAAAGAGCAGTGTCGAAAACCTACAATCCTACATTTGCATCTTTTTTCCGCAATTCCCCGCTGTTTAAATTAGGCGAGAAGTTATATCAAAGTCACATTGCTCTTCAGGGACCGCACGAATACGAATGTCATTCCGTGAATACTGCAGCTCGCGAGCGGTCAGTTTGTTTTGTCCGTGTACGTGTGTAGAGACGAGTTGACACAGGGAGGAGTATTTATTACGAGAAGCAAGGAGAATACAAAAGTGGGGAAAAGGAGAGGGAAGGGGAGCGAGAGCCAAGCGAACCAGAAAGAGCCTCACTGGCGCAGTCGAGGGGAGAGAGTCGAGAGGTCGTTGATCTACCTACCTTGTAAGGGGACGACAGGCAATAGGGTAGACCGGGGGAATAGGGTAAAGGCAGTGCCAGTGGGGATATGAGGGGAGCCTAGGCATAGAGAGACATCTAGGCTACAACCTCTACACAACACGTAGGCGTAGTTTATTGGAGGAATGGAGACATATAAAAGTATGACACCAAACATGTACTTTAAATGCATGCCGAAAGCCCTCCACAACGTCAAAGTGGTTGTAGGCAAAAGGACGATCTGGCGTGTGTTTTGCAATCCTTTTATCTTTCTTTATCGTTTGCATTTTACGACCTGCGGAAGGGGTATGCATCGAAAAAATTATCTTTGATACAGTGCAATTATTCAAATTGATTGATTTGCAGCTATCCTTGCACTGCTCTCACAGAGTGTTGTACCTCCCCCCCCACTTGGTTAGCCCAACCGCCCTCTCATCTCCTCCTTCCTCTCTCCCTCTATCTCTAGATGTCTCCACCCTCTTCCCCTCTCTACACTCTCCCGCTCTTGGATTGTGTCCAAAGCCAAATCGATCCCTTCCCACTCGTTCCTCTCTTGTGGGGTCAATGCGAGGCTGTCCCCTCCCCCCACAATCCCGTCCTCATCTTTATCTCTCCCTGGTCTTTTTGTAAAATTAATTCTTATCGAATATTCGAATTGTTTTGACAATAAGAACCAACACAATTTTGAAATTCAAAAAAAGAAGATAAATACGAAGGTTACTGTAGGCAAATTATGAAAGTTGACCCAGCAACAAGAAACGACAGTTCGGATGATTTGAAGCATGCTCGGACCATTTAAATGCCAAATTCGAAAGCGCGAATGTTTGGTTATTTGTTTCGGGCTGTTGTTTTTAGCCAATTGTTCGTTCTTCTATATACGTTGTTGAAGGATGAACAACATGGACGACTTCAACTATCGTCTGCGGGACATGATGGCTCTGAGACTCGAGGACGCCGTGTCAAACATGCAATATCGGTAAGCTTTTGGAAGGCTCCTCAAGGCTAAAATGCGATTTTCGAGCTTAAAGGGCCCCTCTGAGCACATTGCGATCCCTCAAGAGCGTATTTTAGGTATTCCTTCAGTTTTGTCCTTACATATGTGTCCATTCCTTCAATAAACTATGCCTACGAGTCAGACCGCTCACGCGCTACAGTATTCACGAAATGACATTCGTATTCGCGCGGTTCCTGAAGAGCAATGTAACTTTGCATACAGCTTCTCGCCTAATTTAAACAGCGCATGGAAAGTCGAACAAGGCATTTTTGACGGGTTCATTTGGCTTAGAGACGGCACGGGAGGTAGCAAATTCTAGGGCGACGCTCGGAACAAAAAATTATTTAATCGATGCAAGCCTTATTTTCCTATTGTGTTTTCCATACCTTTTACAGAGGCCTGAAATCACGTTAAGGAAATACAATATCGTCTACTCTTTCGATATAAAAGCGAGAGGAAGCTAAAACACAGAAAAAAAGTAGCTGATTATGATGAAAATCGCAACCAAACTAAGCAATAATTAATTTGACACAGTTGGACTGATAGCTAAATATACTGTAGAACGATGACTACCACGAAAATCCCTGAAGACCCTGACGCATTCGTTAACTACGGTAAGTTCACCGCGTGGTGCCGTCTTAGACCCGTCTTAGCGTTTTGCCGTGAACAGCGGGGAATTGCGGGAAAAAGATGCAAATGTAGGATTGTAGGTTTTCGACACTGCTCTTTCCGATGAGAGGAAGAAACCAGGGGGGGGGGGTTAAAAAGCGCTCAGGGGGGCCCTTTAATATTGCAAAAATTGCAAGGCGCGAAGGTTGCGAAACGCACTCGGTTTTCGGTTACGTGGTATTAGTCGTGGTTGAGAGGGTGTGTCTTGCTGACATCTTACTGGAGGAATTGCAGGGTGATGAGCGATCCGATCGTCCAAATCGCGCGAACCCTGTGCGAGTCGACGCTGTGGATGATCAGGGACTGGCCCGGACAGAAGGTTCAACTTTTCGCTTGACCACCTTACTTTTACCGTCAAAACCGAAAATTCTGGGACAAATGCCGTATAATACGGTATTATACCGTATTTTACCGTATTTTTGCCATTGCAGTGCGCCGATCATCTTTTATTTTATATGAAATGTTGCGTGCCTGTTCTTTCGACCTTTTGGAGTCATTCTAGCTTGAAAATTTTGAAATTGATAGGCCATGCCTCCTTACGAAACGACTGAAAGCAGTGGTACCGCTGCGACACTCTTTAATTCAAGCCGGGGAAAATGCTCATTTCTAGCATTCCTCGACCTATTTTTCAATCTAAATCGGTTCATTTGAGTATCCCGAGGCTGAGAAGCATCTTTAGATACTTTTTGCAGAAATTTGAAGTTTTTGATATTTTGACTGCTCTTGGAGGTGATCATTACACCGCTTTTAGCGCCGGGCTCCGAAATCCATAAATTAAACTTTTTCAGCTTTGCCTATGTATTTTGAGCTGCTCTTTCATAATATGCAAGAATTTTTTTGATTAGACTTATTCTAGAGCTTATATTGCGAAAAATACGGTAAAATACGGTATTTGTCCCACAATTTTCGGTTTTGACGGTATAGCCCTTCGTTTGGAGCTATTTTCCCTTTTGACTTACCGCAGTGGCGCTCCCGCACATAGATATCGTACATTTTCGCTAAGCTTTTATTCTGCAGTGAGCTAACCAATGCATGACATTTTTTTGCAGTAAGTCACCCACTCACGGTACCTGCAACCGTGCCCACCTATGTATAGAATGCACAATAAATATGCTTAAGCCACATATTGCATATTGCAGACCGAAGCGAGCATTCGTTCCTCGCGATTGGATACCCTGGGACGGCTCAAACTGTTACTGCGCACTAGACCACCCAGGTAAGCTCTTTGTTTTTGTTTCGTGGACACGATTTTTAGTACAAAGGCATTCATCGGAAAGGTCTTTCTATCCACAATCACCCCAACCGTCCTGAACGACGTTGGGGGGGGGGGGCTACCACCCGACAGTCGGGTTCGGGCCCATGTATGGGCAGTAAGCTACCTAGCCACGGTACCTGCAACCGTGCCCACCTATGTTTGGCGTGAAGCTATTTGTGGCCAAAAATCTTGCAATTTAGTTGACATCAATAACGCAATGGCACATGTTACATGTTGTTACATGTTGTGCCATGGCCACAAATAGCTTCACGCCAAACATAGGTGGGCACGGTTGCAGGTACCGTGGCTAGGTAGCTTACTGCCCATACATGGGCCCGAACCCGACTGTCGGGTGGTAGGCCCCTCATTTTGTCAGAAACTTAAACTTTGCAGGCGCTTTTGTTATCATAAACGCCTCATTGGTAGGCTAACTAAAAGCTCAAGTTATTCACTGGTAAGCTCTAGTTCAAAACAATGGACGGTAAAGCTGCCCACGTATGTTACTGCTGAAAGTTTGCACGTATTGGCGGGGTGCGAATACATGCGTATCGTCTAATAATGCCCCCCCTCCTCTTTACTCCCATTCTTTCAACTTCCCCCTCCCCCATAGATCAAGCCTAAGCGTTGCCCATCTACCCTGTATGCTAGACCTTTTCTGACGTTTCCCGAATGGTTGCAGAAACACCGAGTTGGACTCGCTTTTGCTGCTTCTCGCAGATGCGATGCTCACGATCACCGAGCAGTGGCCGGGAGGCAACGCGGTAGGCTTTTTAAGGGGGGGGGGGGAGGCATTTGTGGCATACGTGTGGGCGGGTAACCTCCGACAAAATGTAAAAATAAGTGGGGGTAACATCCCCAAAAAAACGGGGCTACCAGTCATGCAAAACTAGTTTCCCATAACAATACCCAAAATTTTACCGGGGCTACCACCCCTACTTCCGGGCCGTGCCCACATATGAACAGCCTGGCACAGCAAGCAGTTAGAAATAGGCAAAGTCTTACTGTACTGAATATCGTAATAAAAACGAGACTGAAAGATCATCTTCTCAGGAGTCATGCAAAAAATTCAAAATTAAGAGGTACGATAGTCCAAAAGCAGCGTAAAGTTGATCAATTATGCTTAAAAGGGCTGCTACGCGTATGCTAAAAGGGGCTGCTACGTAGCGACGCCTATACTGCTATAGGAAATTGAAAATTTGGCAAATTGCCAGCTTGCCCATTTTGTTTAGCTGTTTACTGCCTTCATTTAGCTTGCTCTGTCAGGCCGTGTTACAGTCAGCCAAATTCCATCACAAAACAACACGTAAATAGTGAGCTATTCACCAATCCAGTTTCAACAGCCGCGTGAAGAAACCAGGCGCATTGCATGGTGAATGGTTTTTTGCGGCTAGGTTGTGAAATTTCGAGAGAGAATTGGATTATTTTATAAGAACGCTAATCGTGTGTTCCCCTCAACCTTCTCTACTGTATTCCCTACGGAATTCTGCCCGTCTACCGTAATCCCGTCGTTCCCTGCAGGAGCCCCCGACCGTCGTCGCCCCGTGTCCCTCCTCGCACCCCTCGCTCTCCCATCTGCTCAACCAACCCCCGCAGCCGGTTGTTCTCTCCTCTCAGCCCGCTCATTCTGCCCTCCACCCGACCACCCATATAGCGCCGCTCTACGCGAATAATGGTCAGTCAATGTCATACTCATTTTCGCGTTTTTGAGTCTTTTTACATCTCTCCTAAGTGAAGTATTTATTGGGCTACAGTAACTCGGACGAGCCGTTTCGTTGCAGGACCCAAGCCACCGGTGCGCAAGCTGCCCTCGGGCGAGGGAAGTCGAGCGTGGACCGTTGACGGGTACGAACAGGTATGGAAGGAGATTGATTTGTTTTGAGATATAATCTATTTTATTAAATACAATATTATATAATGAAAAAATGTCTGATTTTACGCATTGTTTTGCCTCACTCCAAAGTAACTGACTGAAATAACTCTCCCCACGTATGCTTTATTATAAGCAAACATGATTAATACATTTGCTGTATTGCCATGTTGGTTCGCACACGAAATTCAAGGGATAAATACTCGTATTTGAGATTAATTTTGCGGTAGGGGTAATTTTCTAGCGGCGGTAGGGTGGGCATGTAAATCGAGAATTTAGAACAGCGGTAGGGGGATTTTTGCGGTGCGGTATGGGTCATTATAGTAGTAAAAGAGGGTTTGCGGGCGGGAGGGGTCTCATGCGAAAAATATAATCAAATACAGTATTTTCCCCCTGACGAAATTACTAGGGTTTGAAAACCAAGCGCCATTAACATATTATCGTCTGACTCTTCATTCTTCAATGCTCCTCATCACTCTCTCGGTCTCATAATGCGATTAAAAGGCTTGGTTTTCAAACCCTAGAAATTACTGGTTATTTGTTCCTTTCAGCCCTCCTCTTCCACGCCTACTGTAGTGGCTCGGTCTGCGCTTACGGCCAACAAGACTACGGTACATTTATTTATTTATTTATCGAATACACCGTGAGGTGTGCGGCAGGTGGGAGGATATGGCGAGGATAGGGAAGCTCTGGGGTAGGGATTCTTCCCATCTTCACTTGAAAAATGCTCTTCTCTGGGGACGGGGACAATTCTTGTCTTACAAGTCTTCTATGGGGATGGGCTGCTGCGGGAGAGAAGAAGAAGAAAAAAGTGGGGGAGAAGATGACGACTTAGGCTAGGGGGCACATCTGACTTGCCTAAGGCGAGAGGGGATTCATCACCTTATCCTCTTGGTGGAATGGGCTCGGGACGAGAGTCGAGACGAAATTGGGGGCGACCGTCCGCGATGAGAGAATGAGGGAGGATGACATCTCATGCTATTTCTACCAAATTGATAATACGAATACAGTTAGCGTTTTATAAATGACCTTTTCTTTTGCATCGACAATCGATGATTGATGCAGAGCTCGCCGTCCAAGTTGTGGGCGTTCTTCACGAAGGCTGATACGGGTCGCGAGTTCAGGGTACGTGGTCATGGTCGAATAGGGCAGTGCTCCTAACGAAGCGCTTCACGTTCTCTCTGTATATTTCCTCCCTTTTCGCGGTTACGGTAGCAAGGGTCAATGCAAACGCGCTTGCTTTCAAAGCGTTTTGTTGTGAATAATATGTGAATAATACGCGTCAAAGCTACGAAACGAATTTTCCTGAGCATAATTACTCAATCGGAGCCTACAAGTCGTATTTACCGTAAACCGATATCTTGAGAATACATTTCTCTGTCCGTCTGCTAGCCTGTTTTTCAAACTACACATCTCCATTCGTGGCCGTCCATGGCTACAGTATCCCACCCACAGCTATTATAGTATCCTCAGTACGGGGGAATGAAATGGCAGTAGATCAGAGTGCGTGAATTAGACGCATTTGGAGCCAACCGGATACGCTCGAACCGGTTTATTCTACCACAACGTTCCGTCCCTATGATCGCAGTATCCGCGAAATGAATAAGTAAATAGAGTAAAAAAAATGCATAAATAAATAAATGCATTGGCAGGCGCAGTGCAACATCTGCGGCAAGTGCGTGATGCGTACGAACCACGGGACGTCGTCGATGAAGAGCCATCTGAAGTCGCACCCTCAGGCCTACGAGCAGTTGGGATACGCGGACGACGAACGGGGAGGAAACGAACGGGGAGGAGAGGCGCCCGAGGTTAGGAAAGCTCTCGTATTTCAATGCCAATTATTGTTTATGGAAATGATCTGTTCGATATAATAGTTATACTATTATTGTTTTATCTGCATGGCCAGCCGTGAAACGAAAGAGACAGAATGTCGTGGATAAAAGGCGCACATAATGGAGTGAAAAATAAGAAAGTAGTGGATTAGTTTGGCTCAGGTTCCTGCATACACTCCGTCGTCGTCTTCCCTGCAACTACTCCTCTCGATGAGTGCGGGTCCAATCGAGAGGAGGAATGAGGGGGAAGAGGAGGAGGAGGAGGAGGA
This sequence comes from Micoletzkya japonica, assembly GCA_900490955.1. NCBI lineage: Eukaryota > Metazoa > Nematoda > Chromadorea > Rhabditida > Diplogasteridae > Micoletzkya > Micoletzkya japonica. The sequence continues at coordinate 119,327 of LS820506.1, forward strand.
GGAAATGGGTGTGCAGGAACCGAGTGTTCCCGTGGAGGAGGCGGCGATGAATAACGAAGGGTCAGTCGGTAGTATATCCTTAATATTGTCGGTCCTCGCGTTTACATTTTGCGCTCTGGCCATGTGAAATTTGACTTTCGTTATCCACCGTGAATTCTTGCACTGTTAGCTTTCGGGAATACGAGGATGAGCAAACGATGCGTTCGTATTCTGAAGATCAGCAATCCAATAACGGCTTCGGAAACGATAATCGATAGATAATTGATGTATGGATTGCAGGTCCAGTGGCATGCTGTTCTCAGATGCGACCGTCAAGGAGGAGAATATGGCGTATTACGATGATGATGTGCGTAGTAGCGTACCCGCGGTTATGAGTACTGAATACTTGTGACGACCCTAAGCTACTTGTCATGGTCCCAGCATACAAGGGCAACCCCGTCCCCGCAATATTTTTTTTGAGAAACGGGCCTACCAGTGCACGAAATCAAGCGTACCAATTGAAATTTTGTAGGAAATATGGGCCTACCATAGTAAGATTCCGTACAAATATGGTCCTACCACCTACCACCCCCCCCCATTCGGGTCGGTGTCCACGTACGGGTCCCAGCATAGTTTCTTTATTTGCACCCGAGCGTGCGGCCTGGCAAAAATGTTTCGTTTCGTTTGGCGAGAAGCGTGAGAAAAAATAGGTCTTTCATAGTTTACGATTTTATAGATGGAAGCAGGGGATAAATGCTCGTACTTGAAATTCATTTTCCTGAAATTCATTTGGGGTCATTTTCCATATGCGGCAGGGTATCCATGTAAATCGAGATTTTAGTACAGCGGTGGGAGTAATTTCGCTCTACGGTAAGAATAATTTCATAATAAACGGCGGCCTGCGGGCGGGAGGGGTCCTACCCCGTAAATTACAATCAAATACTGTATTTTCCCCTGCGATGGAAGATGTGTTCAGGCGTACGATATGATACAGGACGTGGCCGATTCAACTGACAGTCCGGTACAGGAATACGAAGGAGGAGAGGGAACGACGACGAAGAAAGCGGTGCGTGTACAGTATAGTTCTGCATTAGAGGTTTAAAATCCGTTCCTTTTGACGATATGTAAATGCAATTTATATGTCCTCTTGCGATAAACTGTAAGAAAGATGTATAAGGAATAAATTCATAAATATTAAACAGAAGAAAAAAACGTTGTAGTCACTGAAATCATGGAAAACATGGGGTGCACAATTACGTGGTGTGCCTGTGCGTGACCCGGTATACTGTATGTTGACGCGTGACCTAGAACGCGCGCTGCGGTCCCTAGATATGTTGCGTTGCTTTTGGTGGCCAGAGGCGTCGTGGTTGTGAATGATGTGTGAAACATCATAAGCATCAAAAGTAACCGATTTTAAACCTCTATTCTGCCTGCGAGTTCTTTTGATGCATATGCTACATAACCGCGTCCGGTATCGTCACCCAAAGAAATGAAACATATTGACCAAAAGAACTCGCATGCACATCTAGTGTATAGTTGAGGGAAAGGTTCCGCCAAACACCCATTCCTACTTCGGTCAGAGAGCGCGGTGGTACAAAGGGAGTACAGACAAAATTAGGAACGGTGTTTACTGACGCAACATTTTCGTCAACAATATTGTGCCTTCTCGTCCTCAAATTTATTCGTGTAGACAAAATCCTGAGAGAATGCTTCACTTCCATTCGCTTTATCTCTGCGCCTCTTCATTCTTCCCTTCTCTTCATTCTTCCCTTTCGCTTTCTCGTCAGGAGTAGATCTCTCTCGATTGTCGCTACTAGTGTTCTGCAAATAATTGGGTCATTATTGGGTCATGAAAGTGCAAGATTGGACCGAGATAGGAGAGAAGAATTAAGGAGACGCAGGAGTAAAATTTGTCATGTTTTGTCATTGTCATGATTTGTCAAATGATTTGATGTTGGGTCATCTGCCGAACTCTAGCCACAATCCCTATCGTATGTGTTTCCAGAAACTCGCGTGCTCCTCTGCCAATTCACGCGGTTCGTCACGTGATCGGCCTTCAAGGTTGGTTGGCTCTTACGAATCACAGGTTTCACGGAGTAGCATTTTCCACAGTATTCTGCACCAATGCAATACCTTTGGAAAGCGAAAAAATCATTCTGTTATTTCCCAAAACGTTATAATAGATCGGTGTGCCGCACACCACGAATACATTGCCATCAAGGTGTCGGGAAGGGCATGGTTACGGGCACTAAAGTTAATTTCTATCGACCACCTTGAACTAGAACTCTGAAAAGATGACATCCGTGTGATTTTCGCTTTCCAATGGCCCAGAATATTGTGTTTCTTACTCCGCTTTCGCTGCCAAAGGCGAGATCTGTTGTTCACGTCGATCAATCGATTATTGCTGTGTAACGTGAGGATTGATGAATTCCGTCCGTAGTGTGTTCTCCAGGCATTGTTACGTATGCCTAGATGGTGCATAGGTGGGCACCGACCCGAAGTATGAGTGGTAGGGCCAAATTTCTTTCGGAATTTACTTTGGTAGGCCTATATTTCCTACAAAATTTCAATTGGTAGGCTTGATTTCGTGCACTGGTATGCCCGTTTCTCAAAATATTGCGGGGAAGGGGTTGCCCATGTATGAGACGGTGTTCATTTTAGACGGACAACCAGCGCGAGGCAGCCATCGGAGATCTGGAGCTTCTTCACGAAGGTACACGCTTTTTTGTGTCTTTGACTGTAGAAGCTTGCATACTACCTACGTTCAAGCAGTTATCAATCCTTGTTTCTGCTATCGGCCCTCTTGCCGTTTCAGTATCATCTATTGAGTTTTGTAGACATTCAGCCTCTAACTGCATAACCTGTTTCTTCACTTGCGGAAATTTCCGCGGTGGGATCATAGATGTTCAGGGTTTGCTGGTAGATAGCTGCAGTGTCTCTCCCATACATAACTATCGAGATATCAAGTCAAAATATTTTTGTGCAGCATCTTACCTAATACTTGCAAAAGTTTTACAGTAGGCTACCCAACCACGGTACCTGCAACCGTGCCCACTTATGGTGGGGGGACTCTCCCCGCATCAGAAATATGCAGCAATGCCTCGAATAAATTATTACCTAATCAAACCTTACCTTATTCAGTTTTACAACTTTTATCAGGACTAGCAGTGGATGGGGATCCAAGGGAGGGGCTTCGATATAGATGGGAGAGGTTAAAAACTTCGAATCTTCTTCAAAAACCCACTCAGTCCGAGTTGCCGTAGAATCTTGAGTAGTCCTCTCGATCCTCGTTTGGAGCTACTCCCCCCGTGCTCCAACACGAGCTTGTAAATGAACCCAGACCAGACATTTAAATTGCATTAGGCACGGAACATGGCCAAATTTCAGTTCGTGATACTTTTCGCTTCGAGAGTTCTGATATTCAAAAAAATTCGGCGGCGACGCGCACGCGACGCTCGTCGCCGCTCTAGACGTGCGTACTCCCGCAACGAAAAGTGCGAAACGTAACAGGCGGTAATTTAAAATTCCGTTACAGTATACCTGGCGCATGTTCCGTTTTTAAATGTCTGGCGGGATCATACGTGTCCAAGTCTTCAGGGGGGAGGATCCATCCTCTTTTCCGCGATTGAATAGACGTGGGGCGCTCAGATGACAGACGAAATGGAGAGCCGACCGCGCGCGAGGGGAACAGAGAGAATTACCTTATTACCTTATGGCTCGTTGAAATTCGCGTTAAATTTGGTTCATGAACAAACCGCCCGTTGAAATTGCACTGGATAAAAACGGGCATTCAAATATTTTGTAACGACTCCCACCACGAGAAATCTGAATATTTGGGAAGATTACGGTAGGAGTGAGCTATAGTGTTCGAGCGCATGAAAATCCGTACGCCTACCGTAATCCTATGTATATTCATGGTTTTCGTGGTGGGAGCCGTTACATTAAATTTGAATGCCCTTTTTTATCCGGTGCAATTTCAACGGGCGGGCTTGTTTATACTCCAAATTTAGCGCGCATTTCAACGAGCAATAGCTTGTCATATTGCAGGAGCCGAGCGAGTGCGACAGTACGGCGCGGGGCGTGTGCACGCTGTGCGGAGTGCACTTCAAGCTGAAGAACCACGCGACGACCTCGTTGTGGGGGCATCTGAACCACGCGCACCCCGACGAATACAAGACGATCAAGAAGCGCGAGATGACCACCCATTCGACGGCGGCCGCCACTCCCAGCTAACGGCCGATTCGACTCTAGAGACCCATTCCATTCGGGTCCTTTTGACCAATATGTTTCGGCTGCTTTTGGTGACGAGAGGCGTCGCACTTAAGAATGCGGTATGAAACATATGCTTCTCAAAAAGACCCGAATGGAATGCTCTATTCGACTCGCCTCTCCTTTTTCTTGGAAATGTATGTCGCAGCTAACTTATGACCTTTACAGTGATAGTTTATCATGTTTTGCTAAGTAGAATGATGTAGAAGCGTTTAAAGTCTGAATTGTTGATTAAATTGCAATCTCTGCTTTGGTCTCCCCTCGCTTGCTATGATCGTTGTCATCCTATTTATTTCGTTTCATATTCTGGCTTTGCAATGTTTTTATTTTATTTTATGGAATTGCTTGTTGTTTCACTTATAAGGTGCAATTCGAAGATAAAATTTGAATTTTTATGTAGTCTTTAACAGTCTGCGGTCTCTTTCCTTCAGACGTATCTATTGACAAGCTTAAGGACACTATTGAAATCGCTGTTTTGTCCGTTCGCTTGTTTGCCATCGCTTGCCGGATCTTGCACGCTCTCCTCTCTCGTTCTCTCGCAATGACGGTGATTGTCTCTCTATGACATGCTCTCTATGACTAATAACCTGTCTCGCCAGTCACCCATGCACCCTCCCACCTCTACCCTTACTACACCATCCACGCATCGTTGTGCTGCGTAGAATAGATTCATCTGCAAATTGAGAGAGTGAAGGAGAGAGAGAGCATGGAAATTGTAGAGACGGAGAGACATTCGCAATTTTGGAACACGGACTGGAAAAACGTCGTGATCCACACTCCCCTCACGCTACATGCGCTGAAGTATGTTCAGGAACCACCTTCTTTTGCTCTGTAAACTTTGCCACTGTCGAATCTCTCGAACATGAGAGAAAGAACTTAAACATGTCGAACATTTTCCGTGGATCTCTTATCGTAGACAGCGTTCTTGAGATATTGGTACCAATCAATCAGTTTTGAATATTAACTAATTTAAGTTCGATACTCCATAACACGTAAATCCCGTCCTTCCTTTTGTATTCTTCCGTATCCGTCCATCTCGATCTGTTCCCTCTCGCTGTCTGACTCTCTGCTTGTCTTCCGTTGTTTGCCCATCACTTCTATCGACCGCCTCGCTCAGGTTTTTCTCGCTTCTATCAATACGCAAACTTTCGCCTGGAGACCATAGTTATGTATTCACTTGCATTCTTTTTTTATTCGCAAACATTGTAGAGAAGTTTTATGTTTTCTTCCTTTTCCAATTCACTTTCTACTATTGTCGGTCCTCGTATTCAAACTTTCGCGCATTCTTGATTGTACTTGCGTTATTTATCATAAATGCTCAGCCAAAAGTGCAAATAACCAACGGAAGACGGAATCGATACCATCGGAACGCAAATTTGCATGCGAGGATCGACAATATGCTTTCGTGTTCAAATGTATGTTAGGGGGAGTACGTTGAAAAATCTTATTTGCGCCAACAGAAGTGTAATCCCGATGTTTTCCACAACGTAACGTTTTATCATGAATATGCATATGATTCAGTTTTACAATTGTGTACTGCATCAATAAGCACGTTTTTTTCGGAATATACGCTACCCGGACTGACTGATTTGTTTATTACCATAATTTTATTACACGTATGCTTGCGCTAGGTGTGTAAGTTTTAGGAGTTGTGATACTGTTTTGTAGATTGCGGAGATATTAGTACATACTGTATCTCTCTTTTCACATAGCATGATTGACTCCACATTATAACGGGTGAGTCATCACAATGATTCATCGTCCAACTGATGTTTTCTTTATTCTTGCCTTCCCATCCTGTTCTTCAGTGACGTTGCTATGATCTATATTGTTTATGTGCACTGACGTCCTTGTTCCGTGATATAATAATAGGATCTCTAATTATTTATTCATTGCTTTATCTAACGACATGCCGTTTTCAGATGCTGCGTCTGCTCATTTTCGTCCTCCTCAACTACATCATAGCCGTACAGTGCTTTCTCAGTCAAACAGTGGCGGTCAAGGGCAAGTTGATGTGTGGAAACATGTATCTCGCAAATGCGAAGGTCAAGCTATGGGATAGGAATGCCATTGGTGAGAAATGTTGCACTTCTTTTACGCTCTTGTGAGGTATGTAATAAAAAAATTGAGCTTTTTTTAGCAAAGCTTAGCTTCTACTTCAGGGCGAGATACACAGCTGGCGGAGACCGTCACAGATTTGAACGGAAACTTCCAAATGCAAGGAGGAACAAAGTCACTTCTGAAGATGGACGTCTACTTCAAGGTCTACCATGATTGCGAGGACAGCTTCAAGGTAAGCGCTAACGCTGAGGCTTGCTCCTGAGATACATAACGCTTGCTAGAGTTCGTGTTTGGTTAAAGGGTCCCTCCAACCATCATTCATTGCAAGAGATAACCAATTAAGAGAGGTTGATTGATTGTGAGAGACAAGAGAGGAATGAAGAGACGCAGACAGCGAGAGAAATCTTTGCACAGCTTTTTCTTAGCAAAAGCAAAAAGTTTCAACAATAAAGGAGAGAGTAAGACTCAGGACATTGAGAGCTATCCAATGATGTCAAAAATGCATATGGTAGATATTGCCTGGAGGGGCCTTAAGACGTTTTTTTTTAAAACTGCAAATACTCTGGAATGCTATCGTGGTTGATGGCTAGATTGAGAATAGTATTTGTATAAATTTTATGAAAACTCATAAAAACTCTTTTCAGCCATGCCAAAGAAAAGTTGCACTTCGAATTCCCGATCAGTACGTTACGAGAGGAGACAAGCCAGAAGAGGTGAGCTGAATTTCGTTTTTTCCCTAATTCTCTCAAAGCTCGTAAATAATAGTTCCACCTTGCAATGATGGAAGTGCCAAAGGTTTTTAGGGCTTTTTCTTAGTTTTGATTTTAAGGTCTTCAATGCTGGAACGCTCAATATGTCTGTTAAATACCCTGGAGAAGAACGATCATGTATTAATTAAGATTTATAACTTTATTGCTTTTCTTTTAGATTCTTTGATTACTAGTAACATAGCTTACGGTTTTCCGAACATATGACGATAGTGCTATGGGTATTCTGACAAGCTCAAGTCAAACTGTGATCATGCCTATGTTGGAGTTGTGTTATTGCAATATTATGCGAACTCTAGTTTTTATTGTTTCCCGCATCGGGCACACTTCGGTAAAGACGTCCGGACGCGTCCAATAACCGTTAAATATGGTATACTACAAAAATGGAACATATAATCGTTCCGGTCGTAGCGCCGATTCCGGTACCTTTCAAACTGATCTCATCAAATTCTAATGTGTACTATGCGAAGCCCTAGGAAATAGTGATCTCAAAGAGCTATCCATGTTGCTGATACCTTATCTTGGATCGGAATGCTATCATTTCAAAGCGTGAAAAAATCGCTAAACACCGTAGCGGCGGAATCACGAATTATGCGTTCCGATTTTCTAGACTATATTATTTATTCATCTTGTTGCAAACGTCATGTTTGTACAGACACATGTTTGTACAAAGCAACAACGGAAAAGGTAAAATTATGCATCGCCATGGGCTGTGTATAATAGCTTTGAAATTAAAAATACATGCAGGAGAAAGGTAAGACAATGGTCATGCTTTTTATATTTGTTATTAACGCTTTTATGATTAGTACTGATTCTAAATATCTAACATTCCCGTAACTGAGGTTCGTTTTTTAAAGAACTATGGATTTTTTTCGTAATGGACATGACTAGAATACTTATTGTTGGTCTAATTCTAGATATAGGCAAGTATTTAGTTGTAACTAGAATACTTATTGTTGGTCTAATTCTAGATATAGGCAAGTATTTAGTTGTAATGCAAGGAACGCTATCTCGCTTTTTCACATTGTGAGGGTGTTCGCATAATCTAACTCTATGCTTGGATGAAAAGTCGAATGAGAGAATAAACAATAACTCAGGCATCGAGGGCGGTAATGTAGACAGACAACTTCTGCTTCAGATCAGGGAAGGGGCTGAAGGAGGAATCGCACGAGAGGTGGGAAGCGACCTGCAATTGGAAAGTTTTTTTAATGTATATTAACATTATCTTTTAAATGTATATTAATATTATTTAATAATTATCGTCTTACGACAGCACTTCGTACAGTCCGCTGGTCGCGTATTTAGCCTAATGATTAATGTGAAGACCATACCGCAATGGCGTCGCTGATTGACGGGTAGAACTGGTGAATCGACAGCACTTCGTACAGTCCGCTGGTCGCGTACTGAAGTCTCACCGAACCTCAAACAAGAAGGTTGCAAAGGCCAGCCTCAGCGTTGCTTTCGTTCAAAAGAGAGCTAACTTCTCGCATTCGCAAAGAGCAGAAGAATCTTCCGGTTGCACATCTCGATATGGAGCTGAAAAACGTTTGTATTATTAATGAGGTGACGTAAATGAGATAAAAGGAAAAAATAGCAATTCAACGCATATCCTCTGCAGTTTGTTAGTATAGTAGAGGAAACAGGTCCATCAGTTTCGTCGATTCCAAAATGAGTCTAATTCGCTCCCTTTTGCACACGCTCTCGCCAGATATTCGGAATGATACGCCGACGGATATTTTTATTTCGCTATAGTTTCTGTTTGCTAACCTCCCTGACGACCTCGACTCCCATACTGTCGGTATACGTCCAGGTCGTGCAGTCAAGAATCATCACCCTCCACCGACTTGTGGCCTTGCTCTCGTTCGCGATCGAATCGTCGCTCGCTAATTGTAAGCATTTCCCTACCACCAGCAAATGCTTTTTTTTTCCACTTTCTCAATTTAAAGGTGCAATGTGTATTGTAATAGACATTCCAAAAGGTGATCAAAATTAAAATCAAAAAAGATTAAAATAAATAATCAAAATTAAAATCAACAGCCGCGCGATTAATCTCCCCCAAACGTAGGTCACCGACTTTCAAACAGAGGCATGTAGTTTAATTATTTCTGAAGATATCTAAATGAAATTTGCAGGAGCCGTGTAATTCATACTGAGCTACCGTCAAGCTAGTAAATTGTGGGCCGTGTTTGAAACACTTGAAACAAGGCCATATCTCGGCTGGGAAAAATGAAATTTGCAGGAGCCGTGTAATTCATACTGAGCTACCGTCAAGCTAGTAAATTGTGGGCCGTGTTTGAAACACTTGAAACAAGGTCATATCTCGGCTGGGAAAGGTCGTACAGAGTTCTGGTTGGAATTTTTTGAATTCTCAGGACGAGATCTACCTGTGTATCAAGTTTGGTAACGATTCCTCAAGTTTAAAGACCTTTAAAACGTAAAAATGTGGCATTGGAGAGGTTCCAACTGGGATAGCGATAATTTATCGGGTTTTCTAAGATAAAAGTTTGTTGATGGTTAGACAACTCTAAACCGGTTAAAACGGCTTTTATATATCTTGAATGAATGAAATTCTCGCTATCCCTGTTCGAACCTCTCCAATGCCACATTTTTACGTTTTAAAGGTCTTTAAGCTTGATGAATCATTACCAAACTTGATATACAAATAGATATCGTCCTGAGGATTCCAAAAATTCCAACCCGAACTCTGTACGACCTTTCCCAGCCGAGATATGGCCTTGTTTCAAGTGTTTCAAACACGGCCCACAATTTACTAGCTTAACGGTAGCTCTCTGCAAAATTTGAAATTCATAGCTCTTTTTATTCTTGAGTTATTCATAGATTAATCGCGCGGCAGGTGTAATATGTATAAGAGATTCATTCAGCTTATCCTAGGTATTTATTAGATATGCTACCACAATGCCATATCCTGTCGGCCTCGTCCATAACGGCCTTCCGCAGCAGCTCGCAGTTGGTGAACATGGGGGGTGCGTCGAAGCGAACGATCGGCACCGCCGGAAGCTGCAATTTTTTTTGTTTCTAAAAACAGTGTTTCCAATATTTATGTTGCCGAGACGAAAGCGAAGTCCAACAACCTTGGCATTGGGAAAGTGTCGGACGTCACGCCAATCTCCCGGGCGAACCTGTAACGGTATCACTGCTATTGTCGGTCCTCGTATCCCCATTTTCGTTCCGCGCATTCTCGCTTAGACTTGCGTTATTTAACATAAGTGCACAACCAAAAGTGCAAATAACCACCGGAAGATGGAATCATTACCGTCGGAACGCTAATTTGAATGAGGATCAACAATAAGAACACGACCTGCTTGAGAACATCAATGTTTCAGACACAGAGAATATGAATGTTTGGGAACAAGATTTCTAAGGATACGACTTGTTTGAGAATATCACCGAGAATATCAAAAGAGAAAAACGCAATGGTCACAGTGTTCTGACAAGATAGCCCTGATTTCGGTAGGAACTCTCGCACGGAAAACAGCGTATCCTAAGCAATTTGGCTCGTTCGCTGAACATTTAGCTAGCTTAACGCTTAGCAGGTAGCATACCTCGACAATGTGCCGGGTCTTCGCGAATTGCGTGCGCAGGATGACCGTGAAGAGGGCGAAGACGATGCCGACAGCCAGTCCCTCGATGATGTCGTAGCAGATTACGGCGACCGCCGTCACAATCCATGTCAGCTCAAATTTCAATTTTATAATATTTTTCAGTTTTCCAAATTGGTAGCTACAAAAACTCACAAAGTCCGTCTTGGAGAAGCGGAGAAGGTAGGGGAGTTCGGTGACCTTACGTGGATTGTGTTAGGTTTGGTCATGGTGGGTGAATGCGTTTGAAGGGTTGATACCTTAGTAAAGAGCGACCGCAGAGCCACTACGACGATGGCGGAGAGGACGCAGTGGGGAAGAGTGGAGAGGAGGGGACCGATCCAGAGGATTACGACGAGAACGATGCACGAGGAGAACAGACCCGACATCTGAGAGGGCGCGGCAATATTTGGAGTAAAAAATAAACAATGCAAATGAAAGAGGTATAGTTTACTGCTAGAATGCAATGCGAGAACTGTTTTGCGTGCTGGATCTAGCTGCGCTTTGTCGCCAAGGCAAAGTTCATATCAAGGCGCAGGAAATCGTTATTACTTTTTTTTACCTGCGACATGGCTCCGGCCGCTTCGTTGACGAGAGAGCGAGAGAGCGACGTGGAACAGGGAAAGACGGAGAAGAGCGAGGAGAGCGTGCCGCCGAAACCGAGGGCCAGCAGCTCCGGAAACGCGCAATTATATATTTTAATCATGCTTTCTCGGAAAGAGTATGTAGTAAGCAACGTTTCCTTGTAGAGTGAAAGAAAAAGATCCATCAGTTTACCATTCCGATTATATGGCGAGAGATAGTGTGTAAACGTGAGAGAGTTTGACTCATTTTGGAATCAAGGAATCTGGCGGACCGGTTTATTCTACTATATTACTCTAAACTGTACAATGATCGAATGTCTACGGAAAGCACCGAAGAGCCGGCTGCCTTCTAACCTGATTCGTATCGATCGAGTACTTGTGCTTCTTCCCGAACAGCTTTCCCATTGATACCGTAACCGCGAAGGCGACGATCGAGATGGAAAAGGCCTCCTCGAGGACGTAGGGAATCAGTCGGAGGTCGGGAATGGAGGGGACGGGCATACTGTAAGAGTCCAGATCGTTTTCTCGTGAAGAACGTACACATATTTTCTTACTATTTTTAATTAAATAGTAAGCGCGTTCTTGATTTTATACATATGGGTACTAATTTTGCTCTTTCGCGTTCGAAATCTTTCAGATACCCGGTAGCTACGTGTTCGATGATCTTGACGTTGTACGTTCCATGAAGATTAGCGACAGATGAAAGGATCGTCGCGAGCATCATCTATAACACAGATTTTCTGATAGACTACTTGTGCTACATAAATATATAGTTGCTTCCTTAGCGATGATTACCAAGGCCAATTCATTGGGAAAGAGCTTGAAGCAGCGGATCCTCTGCGACATGATTTTGGTAATGACGAGAAAGACGATGGAAACGGCGGAGGTAGCTACGGTGATGGTGTTTATGCTCGGGAAATAGGCGAAGACATCGTAGATATTCTGAAATCATAACGACTTACCTATCTAATTTGGCTTTCTAACAACTGAACAAAAAGCAGCTAGCCTATCTCATTCATTCTAGCTGTAAAGCTTACACAACGAATCGTTATTAACGATGGTCTAGAAATCAATCAGCGATACATCGATACGCTTTAAAGGTGGTGTAAACAGAACAACATTAGAAACTCCCGCCACGAAGAGCCTGTACAGCCGCAAAAGATTACGGTAATGACAGCCAAGCCAAACATTCGACCAAATGCAATTTTCCGCAAACTATTAGGTTGGCAAGAACGTTCTTGGGCAGGTTGAATCTTTTGTCAGATTAATAAGTTATGGTTTATGAATAAGTTTGATATGAAGTGAGGCAATAGAGGGTACCTCAAGCTATTCGCCTATATGTATATCATTGCGCTTTGTGTTGCCGTTATTGAGTTATCGCATCAATCGATAAACGGTCCTTTCGGATCGCCATCTTCTACGATGGATAACACGGCTTCAATACATGCTCTGCCTACCATAATACCACCGTACCATTGTCCGAGGATGTCATAAGCCACTCCATTGTGGACAACTGATATGATCTCTTCAACTGTGTAAACGGTCATTCGGAAGACGAACCCTGTTTGGGGCTTCCTTCCACAACGGATGATCTGGCCTTGCTCTCTATTCGCAAGGAGAAGCCAGATGCAACCAATCGGGAAATTTCGAGTATTATTTGGGTTATCAATTGCTCGAATGCTTTAACGATTGGTCGAGTGAACTAGACAGAGGCAAAACGATAGATGTTGTGTACTTTGATTTCGCCAAGGCGTTTGATAAGGTCAGTCATCAGAAACTGATTTATAAGCTATCCGCTATGAACTTCCCGAAACTAGCAGTGGATTGGATAAGGGAGTACCTCTCCAGCAGGTCCTTTAAGGT
>LS820506.1:143259-158021 GCA_900490955.1 Micoletzkya japonica
TGAAACAAGTTTTTACTTACAATACTCAGGTTTGGTACGAAATTTCATTAAACGCCCATTAGTGAATTTTCGTGGTACTCTCTTCTGCAGGCCGCTCCAATTCTCTAGCCGGCTAGGGAAATTTCGCAGGCTAGGGAATTATTCCCTTAGGGAATAGGCGCATTGAAATTTCACTTAGACAATTTTCGCTCAGTGTACGAGAGAACTCTATGTGTAGACCAAACTGTGTCCTTCTGCCATTGCAGGGACGGTGGACAAAGAAATCGGAGTTCCTTTTCATCAACCTACAGTCTTCAAAAACGTTTGATTCAAGACTAAGACTAACAGTACACAACCTAATAACCCACAACAAAACTGGATTCACGGACTCAGACAAGGCGATTCTGACACAACTCTAAGAAAGCGTTGCGGTCGTGCTGCGGCGAGACCAAACTAGAAAATCAGGCTAGAGTATGAATAATAGATCATTTGCGCTCTCAGGCACGAGTACAACTCCACCCCTTTTTCGCTATTCATAGTAAGTTTACAGTGATTTGAAAAGCCCCTCGTTTTTCACGGAGCTTTGATAAAAATTGACATTCTATAACTCTGAGAGCGCGCAATCGAAGGGCCCAATGTAATACCCCTAACCAGATGTAACGCAAGCCACCACAGTAAGAAAAATTAGAAAAACCTAGTTTAATACGATAGTTTCTCTGTTTAGCAACTGCCCGCCCTGAACTGCAAACTACTGTAGGGGCGCGCAGCGTGACTTTTGCTGTTTACAATTATTGACTCTAGGTATTTTCGTCGCGCGTCTTTTCCTCTTGTTTCCGAACTCCGTGGATTTGCACAAAGATTAAATGAAATTGGAAATTCTAGTCGAGTATCGCAAAATGACTTTTTGACTTTTTTGCTATCGCAAACTGAACATACCGTATCTGATCAAATTAGTACAGGGACTTTCGTGGTATAAGTTTGTCCCGTTGATCTATTTACACCACCTTTAATGGAGACTAATTTACATAGCGAGAGAGCGGAGGGCATAGAAGAATTTAAATATATTACGGTTCCAAATGGATCTCCTTTAAGACCCTTTATTAATCCTGTATCGCTGTCAGTAACTATACTATATTTAGGACGATTTATCTTGTTTCTCATGCTGACCATGATGAGTTTTACGTTCATATCAGCGAGAGTGGAATTCCGGCCCCCCTCACATTTTTACGGCGTGTCAGAGCGCGCGGTTCCAAAAGAAAAAAATTGCTACGCAGTCAATATAGTAATTTTTATAAGTTTAAAGGATTTTCGTGCCAGGAAATTATGAATTAAGTACTGTAATTTTGGGCAATAAACCATTTTTGGAAAGATACTGTAGGTTTGGGCGGTGCTACGTCATCAAAATGACGGTCCAGAATTGCACAGCCGGGGAATAGTCGGCACTAATCTTACTGTATCCACACAAATTGGCATCGCGCCAAGCTTTTCTCCCGCGCCTTTAGCATTGCGGTTGACTGCCTCATTTTTCCATTGCCTGTCGCACCGTGCATTTTTCTGTTCGACACCAAAGGAAATCTGGTGCAATTGACCTACCCGCAATACCCAGTCTGTCCAGACAATCCGATGAGGAACTGTGAGTTACCCTGCATTATATATTACTCACGACCGTTTATATGAGCAGAGCTAAGACATTAAAAATGCTTTACGAGCGGCACACTTCAATTCGCGATAGCGCAGTTCAGTTTGCGATAAAAAACGAGTCATTCCAAAGGTATTTGAGGCGTGACGCGTATGAACGCGCCCATTTTCGTGGTGAGAGTTGTCATACGGTAACCATTTTTTAAATTTTTTCCGTTACAGTATGCTGAAAGTGTGTGCCGTTTTTAAATGTAGGTGCAAAACGGTCGTGTTACTCGTTCCAGCTCTTTTAATCAATCATTCAATAAGAATCTAAAATAGATGTATCACAGTTCCGTTACGAAAGCAAAACAAACTACACAGCCAACCTTTATTCATGAAAATCTCATCTAACATTCGACAATCTAGCCTAAACATAATTCAACAAATTATATTTAGGCTCAATTATGAACATAGTCAAAATATACCTCATAAAACCCTCGTTTTTACCCGGTTTATCAACATTTACAGGTGCTCTCAATCACTGGTGCAAATGGTCCATCATACTTTAGTATTTTCCTGACTCGTTCTTGTTCCGGGTATCTAAAGTGGTAAAAAGAGAGGCTAACACAACAGACGAGGAGAGGACCACCTTCCGCGCTCCCTCCGTCAATATCATTTACGTATCCCTCTTCTCATTAATATAATATTCACTCATTAATATAATATTCACAGTGTTTCTGAGTTTCCTAATCATACTAATCCTTTTTTAATTTTATCCGTAACTTCGAGCCCATTTTATTCTCGTAGGAATCAAGCCTTGACAGTCACTCAGTCACTCAGAAACAATTAGTAAACCACATTTATTTCATTCTGTTATCCCATAGACATCACTTTTCAATATTTTTTTACATTTTCTCACATTGTCATGTACAGTCTCGTTATTGTACTTACTCTTATTTTTTGTCTCTACAATCGTTATTGTACTAGCTCGAACTCTCTCCATTTTAGCTCGCACCCAATAAACTTCCTCATAAATAGGTATCTCTAATCGCCAGTCGGGAGTCTTTCTTAACCCTTTAAGTGTTCTTCTTATTTCTCCCAAGAACCTACAGTTTTCCCGCCCCTTTCCCTTGTATAGTATTCATTGCGATAATGTATCTACCCTATTCCCGTCCTTCAAAATCTCACCCTCCATCCTACTCCTACTCCAAATTTTCTGCTTGTATTCCATGTCTGTCATAAACTTTTGTTAACGAGACGGTCCGTTTCCACAGAGCATTTTCAATAAAATGAAGTGGAGAGGCTGCCGAGGCTGTAGTATTTTAGACAAAACACGGGGTTCTGCCGCAATGCAAAACCTTTGGAAAGCGAAAAATCATTCCGAGATTTACTAATACGGTAGATCGGTGTGCAGCACACCACGAATGAAGGATTAGATATGTGCCCAATTGAGAATGGGTCTCTCCGATTCCCATGCCCCTCTATCCCGGTGATTATTGTTCGCCATAGGAGTTGATATGTTACTAACCATACCTCTTACCATTATATAGTCTGGAAAATCGGAACGTATAGAGGATAAACCGATCCGTCCGTTGCTTTAATTCCAAAATGAGTCTAATTCTCTCCCTTCTGCACACTCTCTCGCCAGATATTCGGAATGATAAACCGACGGATATTTTTACTTCACTATGTAATTCGTGATTCCGCCGCGCCCGATGTTTAGTGATTTTTTCGCGCTTTGAAACGATACAATTCCGATCCAAGACAAGATATCAGGAACATGGATAGCTCTTTGAGATCAGTATATTCTAGAGCTTCGCATAGTACACATTAAAAATTGATAGGATCAGTTTGAAAGGTACCGGAATCGGCGCTACGACCGGAACGATTATATCTTTCATTTTTCTCTACTATACAAGGGGTCACATGTTTCACAGTTGGTCATAAAACCTCTCCCCTCACACCAACTCTCTATCAGCCAGCCTCACCTTTACGAGGGTATACCTATCACCCTTTCGAACGAGGGAAGCGCCTTTTATATCTTGAGGGCGTGGGAAGAAAGCGAGGGGAGATCAGTAAGGAGAAGGGGACGGTACCGAGGCTCGTTCCCTCTCCCGCGTTTCGTCCAACCCTATCAGACGCCTCATCTATTCTCATAAGCTTAACTTTCTTTCTGTCTGTCTGCCTATATAGCTAGCTGGCCACTATTCATTTTGCCGTCGCTTCTTATTCTCTTCTTCTAAATGCTCCTTATTTTCAGCCACCTACAATGGCTCACGAAAAGACTGCCTACACCAGTCTGTCAACTCTTCGACAATATTCAGTTAGCACCTACATTAGAAATGTGCATGCGAGTTCTTTTGCTGAATATGTTTCAGTGCTTTTGGAGGCGATACGCGTTGTGATTATGAATGATGTATGAAACATAGGCATCAAAAGAACTCCCGTGCACAACTCTAGTCTACATCCATTGATGAAAAAAGTTGTTAATGGGATCATAAATTACATCTATCTATTGGTTTTCTTTCAGCCGAAAGACATTGCTCCTCGGGAGCGCATCTATCATCGAGACTCCTCAGCTGAAGATAACGAGAGGGAGTTTCCCTGGTAGCCTCGACTTCGTCCTGGTATGTCCCAATCATATCCGATCGTGTCTCGTACGATCGTGCATCCACTGTAAATATTTCAAAATTAGATAATTCCTTACAGGAAATGTCCCCAAAATCATTAATGAGCTTATCCATTGGAAACATCGTAATATTGCCTAGACAACTAGTTGAGTAAAATGCCATTTCGATGCTGCTCTCCTGGCCCTTGTCAGTATGACCATCTGATACCGCGAGATACGGCAATCCCCCTCTCCTAAATATACCCAGTAGATCTCCATCACTCTCTTATAATCGCGAAAAGCAGAACGTAGAATTATATTTTACGAGTTTCTCTGTTTAGAAGATTTTTCGCACTTTGAAGCTCTACCATTATGTCCATAATTGAGATATCAGGGAGGGTAATCGCTTTATGATATCATGGAGTCGCGGTCTTTTACATGATATATACTTATGTGCTACCGCTAAGCTAAAGGCACCGGAATCTGAGCTAAGAGCGGGACGTTATATCTTCCTTTTTTTCTCTACTATGCCCACAGCCTTTCGTCCCTTCCGTCTCTCTTCCATTCCTGCTCCATGGAAGACGAGACAGAACGGGCATTGTCAAGGGTTATTTGGAAAGACGGTCTACATAGAATACAAACTAACCCACGAGATTAGCGTATCGCGAACATTCAGATGGATGCACTCTGGCCTAGACAAAAGGTTCAAGTCGGGATTTAGCTCATGTCGATGTCTAGACCATATAACCGATGTTTCCAAAGGAAACCTCATTTCCTATAACATTATCATTTTTCTTACCAATAAGAATTGTCGCTACATATTGAGCTATCATTTTGACTCTTTTAGGGTAAAGCCGAGGTGACACCCTCTCGATGTCCTCGAGTCTTCGTTCGAGCTCATCAGTGACGTCGAACAAGTCTTCTTCGGAATCAATCCGCAGGTCACACATTTCCGATTTTCCCTTTACTCTGCCTGTCCTCATCCTTTTCTTCTGCATAGTCAATCTATTTTTAACGAGAACAAAATGAGTATTACCTTCCGCAATTAATGTATTGCAGCCATGTTCAGCACCAACTACCTCGTGACCTATAGGGAACACGCGGAGACTGATGTCTACATCAGTGAGAGATTCACCCCTCGCGTCCAGCTGACTTATCGAAACACTCAAGCCATCCAGTCCCTTCCTCGAGGAACCGTGAGTACAACTATTATATTTTATTCGCTAACAAGCTCCTCTTTAAATATATCTCTTTAAATAATCTCCGTTCGTCGTTACTGCAAGCCGATCACCTTTGAATTACCTTGTACCTATGATGATATCCCCTTTTTACTTGTTTGCATACTATTAACCTCCTTCAGGTTCTCGATTGCTGGAGCCAACGTGTTGGACCAGAAGTACTATGTGGGACGATTCGCTTCGAAGAAGTCACTGGAGGCTACTAAGGAGACAATCGTCAAGGTTGTCGAGGGACGTCTACCATGCGTTCAGTGTAGAGTGGGCCATTTATCCCCCAACTCCCGACTCCCCCCCTATCACTGGGTTCTCCCTGTATCATTCTTCATTGCTGGGGGCTGGGGGTGGGGTAAGTGGCCCACTCTCGTTCAATGCAGTCGTTCGCGGGAAAACGTGTAAGCAAATGATTGAGATGAATAGAAGGCGGATATGAGCGATAATATGGGATAGGGAACCAATCGTACACAGGAATAAGTAGTTCTACCCGAAGTTGAGACTGTTTCATTCTCTGCGCTCTCCTCACTTTGCCTGACCTCTCGCCCGAAGAGTGGTTGTTAGAAGCGCGATAAACGCAAAATATGAAAATGTCAATGCGTGAATCAGAACCTAGGCGCTCTGATCAATAGTATGACTTGTAGAATGACTATTGTTAGAAAGCGGGTTGTTGGACCGCATTACTCTTATTGTTAAATAGCGATGGCTCGCGAGAGGAAGCGGCCAGAAGAGTTGTTTAGCTGGGGCATATTTACAATTAGCGCAAATCGAATCAGTCCCTCTCTTCTCAGCCCTCCACACCGTTCTTCTAGCGTACGAAACTCCTCGGGAACAAGGGATGAGCACACGATGAGAGGGTTCCTTCCCCTCATTGTGGAATGGAGAGTAATGGCAACACTCATGAATACGGTAACCAGGTATTGTTGAAGAAAGCGGTCCGTCAGTTGTCGTAATTCCTATTTACGACAATCGAGCGAAGCGGTCTGAAGAGACTAGAGATGAAATTAGGAATACGTTTACTGACGTAGCTTTTTCGTGAATAATATTAGGAATACATCACGCAGTAATGAGCCTTTTTCATAAACCCAAATAATATAAATAAGCAGGACTACCTACTCTACCCCTGGTTTTACTACTGTTTCCTTGTTAGGTGCTCATGCATCTTCATCCTCGATGCGTGGTCGAGGCGGAATCAGTGAAGGGACGCACGAAGGTGGAATCGACTCGTGTTGAGAGTCGCTGGCTTCGACGTCTCATACTTTGATGGGCAGTTTTCCATCAACTCGAATTCTGAAAGTCCAATTCAAGGTTAGTTGCAGTCTTAAATAGAGGTTTAAAATGAGTTCCTTTTGATGCTTATGTTTCACACGTCATTCATAACCGCGAAGCGACTGGCCACCAAAAACAACGAAACATACCGTCGAAAAGGAACCGATTTTAAACCTCTGGTCTTAAGGGCCCCTACGACCACTTTTTGACCATATGCTTTTTTGAAATTACGAATTTTTATCACTGAAATTACGATTTTTTTAAATACGAACGCTTCATTTTTGGAGATCTTTTACCTTCTAGTATCGGCCCCTGAAAGGAAAAGTTGGAATTCGAGGATTAAAAGGCCCCTCTGAGGACATTTCCAGCCCATATTTTGAAAAAAAAAACACATTTTGAAAATTCATACATTTTTATCTTTAGCAGAACCCAGTCTTCATTCTTTCGATACTCGATGCATACGAATCAGACCTCTCGCGCGCTATAGTATTCGCAGAATGACATTCGTATTCGCGCGGTCTGAGCAATGTAGCTTTGCATACAACTGTTCTCCTCATTTAAACAACGAGGAATGGCGGGAAAAAGATGCAAATCTAGGACTGTAGGTTTTCGACAGCGCTCTTTCAAATGAAAGAAAGAAACCAAAAGTTAAAAATTGCCCAGAATTGGATGTACCTAGAAATGAACGAGATGGTCAGAGGGACCCTCTTAAATATATGACTGAAAAATTCACAATTTCGTGAAATGAATAGCGAGACTACTTCTTACAAATTTCAGCGCGACATCTGCCCCGTTTCGCTCACTGGACCCCTCTCCGTATGCAATAACAGTTTTAAATTCGCAACGTAATCATTCTGATTTCGGTCGTTCATTGTTCCCAAAAAGCATGTGCCATACTCTCATCTTCGTCTTATCATCGGTTTTATTCGCATTTCCTTGTCAACTGCATAAACTATTCCATCCTATGTGCATTCACGAGCCATGGTCATGAGTGCAGAGATTTCCAAAACTCGGGAAGCTGATAAATTTAGTGTCTACCATGGGAACAGTTTTCTACACAGAAAGTGGCTGTGCGACATTGTACATCATCAGTTTGCATCATTTTATCGGGTTCAACAGGGTAAGAATTATTTTTTCTATTTTGGAGTCTAGATGTAATCCCCGAGAACCCCTCCCATAAAAGTAGCGAACTCACACGTACTCATTGACCTGCTTGCTTCAATGTCAGCATGACGTTCTCCAGCGCCACAGCACTGTCCCGATAGGAGTACTTGATCTTCTTAGGGAAACCAGCAGCCGCGCGATTAATCCCCCCGTAAGTTCACCGACTTCTCAGCGATCTTTCGCTGGCAGGTCGCGCGGGTTGGGCAGAAATTCGGGAGAGATTGGCCAATTTTCGGCTATGGGAAGGGAGAGGACCGTGAGGGGGATGTAGCGTCAGGAAGATATATCTTGTATTGCACAATAGGTATGCGTGTTACTTGGTATTTTCATATTGCGGGTTCGACTCCACCTCTGTGAAACTTGTTTTTGCAGATTTTACCTTTCATACTTTTTATATGAAACACCGTTCTACCAAAAACATCCTCTCGGTCTCTGAACAGTGGAAATTATAAGCATTTCAGAAGGCGCTCTTGGGGTTGCATTACACATGGCACTAAAACTGTTCTTTTACAAAACTTGTTCCATCGCTAAAGAATGACGAACAGGCGTAACTTTTGAGAGTAATGATAAAGCTAAAAGAATAAAATGGTAAATTTTGCCTCTCCCATTGATCGTGATCTTCGCATGCTCGTTGATCACACCGAGAACGGCACTGCTTTGTTCGGTGGGATTGAGCTCCGTGTTCCCGCCCCGTTATCAGAGCGTAACACATGATCTTCTCTGATCTTCTCTGCAGAAATCTGATTAAGTAAAATTAAGATATCTCCAACTGTGTGTAATTTTTAATATATTTACCTAACTGTGTGTAATTTATGTGCTTAAGAAGTGTTATTTATGTAAGACGAGGAGATAATCAATAAAATTTTGCCGTAAAAAATAGGTTGCAGAAATTGACACGAGGACTCACTTCTTTTCCGCCGCTACATAAGGCAGTAAGCCAGGTAGACGCTCGCATCTCAATATTACGAGGATCGAATGGAGGAATCTCAGCAATCTGTCCCTCTTGCGCTTCGAGGCGCTCGATAAGCTCTGAAGAATGCCTTTACTGTGTGAGATCTAACTGAGCTCTATTGGTTGCCTGGGCAATTGAATGCTATGAATATTGAACAGGTCTCACTATAATGGTTTGCTTTTTAGCTTTACAACAACGGCCGCACGTTTAATGTGGGAAATTATCTCGAGATTATTTGCCCATTTCAAGACGGAGCTCGTCATTATGTGATAAGATAAGCTGCAAATAATCTAGACCTGTTTTTGGGTGTTCTCACCAGCAAACCTTTTGCAGCCATGGGGATTAGAACCCACGGCTGCCGAACACCAGTCGACTACTTTACCTCCATACTATCGAGGCAAATGCTCACCCTGCGCCTTCCTTACCGTCACCCCATCTGCTCCAATGAGCGGGGCCCGCGAAACTTATTCTAATTTACCCCATCCTCCCTTTTGCGGTCGACCGGTAGATCAGTGGAGAGTCTCGCAATTATCTCGAGATTAATTGGGAGCTAGAGAGCGACGAGAGAGTATGTAAAATGAAGAGAGCAAAAGAGAGCACAGATCTGCTGCTCAGTTTGCTCTCTCAAAAACGCGTGCTCCCTCGCCAAAAATGACGAGCTCCGAATTAATGGCGAGATTTTCTGAGGTGAGGTAGCTCCTCATTATCTCGTCGAGATAATGGTGAGCTACCGTTTTCTAGTCAATCTTGATGAAATTTCATGCTTCTTTCTGCCTCTATATGGTAGTCAGAGCCGGGGAATCCGATTCCGACGACAAAATAGCATGAATATGTACTAGTGCCGTCGAATCGAGTCCTGGGACTCGAATCGCGTCCTCTCCCTTTGAGAGGATTACATTCGCTTCCTCGCACCGGTCCGGGGCGGTGGGAAGGAATCGAATGGGGTCTCGAGGACTCGATTCAGGACTCGATTCGTTTGGAGGACTCGATTCAGAACAATGCTATATTTCCCATTTCTTGGCATAAATCATTATTTTTTTCGGTTCCAATTGATGAATATGCGATCAGTCATTGATCGTCGATCCACAGCAGTGCGAAAGACTCATTTATTGTCTAGTATCTGTTTTGTATTTACGTTATTTTTCCGCAATGTTTTCACCTTTTCGGGCTATGATGGCAATTCATAATGATCACAGGATTACTGAAACACGATTTCACGATTATAGTAGTCAATTTAAAGCTCATTTAGAACGTAAACTCATCATTACAGTAAGAAAAAACACATTGCCAGACCTCTAATTAGTAAGATAAGGCACTGGTCCGCATATTAACAGTCATCAAAAAATTAAAGCATTAGGACTTTTATTTCGCTGAAAAACGACCAGGACTCGATTCAGGACTCGGTTGAATCTAGTCCTGAATCGAGTCCTCCATTCATTCCTTGCGAGGAATCGATTCCTCCTCTCATTCTCATTCGGACTCGATTGAGGAAGAGGAATCGGTTTGGATTCGACGGCACTAATATGTACTCGAAACTGAGAAAACGAGCTCGAAATTAAAAATAATCTCGAGATTATCTCGACGTTATCTGAGCTCAGATTTTCCCCAGATTAAACGTGCGGCAGCACCAAGCTCGCGCATCAGTGGCGTTATAGAGAAGCGCAGTGATCAGGCGAAAGGAGCAACCAAGGTGGACAAAGTTAAGTTGGTGATGTTCATGAATTGATAGTTATCGTCAATACTGACCTCTCAAGAGAGCCTCCGCGTCTCCTTCCCGAGGAATCGATGACTGCCCACGGATGCCGCACTTCCTGACCCTAAAGAGAACACTCAATTAGCAAGCATATCAACGATATCGTTGACTAGAAGAAGCACAACACTTCAAACTTGCAATGAATAGTACTTACCGTGTGATGCTTCGGTCGTCCGCAGGGTGCAAACGGTCAATGAATGCCTTGCAGAAGGTGTGTCCGCAAGAAAACGTCACCGGATCTGGAATATCTAAGGTTTTACGGATTTCACCATTTCTCTTCATCTTGAGCCTTCAATCGGGGCACTCTAGCACAGAAAACTTACTTCGCAGTAGCCCATGGCAAACGCTGCACTCGAGAGTAGAGTCGGACGAATGATCGGTAATCGTATAACCAAAGTGCAAGAATGATCCCAGAGAGGGAAGGAGTGTGAAGAGACGCAGACAGTGAATGCACTCTGGTGATCCGATCACCGATCATTCGTCCGACTCTACTCGAGAGCCTTCCGCATAGCCGCACACGCTTCCTTCCGTCCCTCCATCTTGGCTTCCCTCATCTTCGCCAAAGCCTGATCACCCCTGACTTCTTTCATGGTGTCTAAAAAGTATGAACTACACTTTGTGACCGTCCCCTTCGATATGTAACGTCAGATAAAGACTGAATCAAAATTATCAACTGAAATCAAAGAGATGGCAAGATTTATACACATGGACATATATTTGAATAAGTAACTCATCGGTTAAGGCAATAATGGCTGTTATTAATGACAATTATTGTGATAACTAGAAATAACAGTAAACCTAAACATATGCATCACGAAGATAATAAAAAAACCTCCTCAAAGTTAGACAATGTAGCAACGGGTCAAAACTTTACTCCACAGGTTGCAGCGGTTCGCGGCGAGCTAAAATTAATTTTTAAATTTTTGAATTTTATTTTATTTTATCTACGCTGTACGCGTAATGGGGTTCTGGATTGAGGGGGGGGGGGGGGGGGGTAAAATAAGCAAGTAAATGAGTAATGGCGGATAAAGCTCCTAATACTAGCACAAACTGCAAATTATCGAAAACCTCGCTGGTTCTAACTCTGAGAAAGTAGCTGACTTCCTCGGCTTGCCATTTTAGGGCATATAGAGAATGGAATATAATACGTTGTGATAACTAACCTCCGCGTGATCATGTGAGTCTCTTCGTTGACGATGAAGGCGATTGCTATGTGCATCTCATGCCCCTTCCACGCGCCGTCCCGCACCTCGGACATATCCAGTTCTTGGAAGATGCCATCCAGAACGACCTTCGCCTCCACCTTAGCAACGTCGTCAGTGACCTATCCATCTTTTTTCATTCCTGGTATTGTTACTCATTGCCATTGTAGTATTTTCCATTTCTTCATTTATCTTATGATGAAATAGTATATGCGCGACCAACTTGACTCATGATGCTTACCTGTTGCGCGGCACGCGGTCTTGAACCGATCTCCGGAATGCTCTCGAGGACATCCTTCAGCTCTGAAAAAACGAGCTCACCTTCGTCAAACGCATGCACTTTTCCAAATTATTACTCGAATGATTATGTAGATAGTAGATTTTGAACGCTTTTCGTTATGTGAAATGCTAGCTCGTCTGGTTAACCTTCGTCAAGCTTGAAGTTTTTGGGTGGAATGCCCACTCCAACTTCCTGCCGCGCCTCCTGCTCTGAGCAACAAAGTGCGCAGCGTGTCGCCTTCCGAAGTCCTTTGCGGAACGTTCCACCTTCGATCTGAAAATGTTGGAAAATTACTTCTATGCACTGATCCTTTCATCTGGCTATAGAGACAACTTTTATAGAAATTATCCTGAAATTAAACATTATTATCTGGAGCTTTAGTGAAAAACAAAGTTTAGCAGCAAAGGAAAACATTTCTCAAAGAAGAATGCATCTAATCAATCGCGCCCCTCAAACCGAACAAAATCATACCAAAATCCTCCTAGAAGGAAGTAACCACTTCAAGTTTGACCTAAGTAGAGTGAAAATGAAAAGTGATGACATTACGAACATGCAAACCGACCTTGTCAAAATCCTTGAAGTGGAGTCTGCCGTTTTTTTGTAAACGGAAGACGTCCTTGCTTATCCAGATTATTCGTAAATAGCGACTGTTCTAGGCAGTCTGTCCGAGAGCCAATGTAGGTGGCTGAAAACAAGGAGCATTTAGAAGAAGAGAATAAGGAGCGATGGCGAAATAGAGACCAACTAGATAGCTATATCGACAGTTAGAGAAAGCCAAAATGAGTAACAGAGACACATGTTCTCAGCTTCTAACAGCTGAATGCCCCAGATCAACGGCCCACAGCATTCCAAGCGTCATAATAGCGAATGGCGGTTTTCGCGCATAGGATCCGATCCTGTAGGTGAACCAATCATCGAATATTTATGAATTTAAAAGCTTAAGTTCATCTCTATGAAATCAACAACCTCCGAGAATTTGGTGTAAATTAGTTCACGCATTCTAGAGAAAATTCAAAAATAGTGTTCATTTCGCTATTAGACACATTGTTCACCGGGCGGAATGCTGTGAGCCGAGAGGCGGTCTTATCTAAACTATGGAAGGCTCTAGCCTTGGCTCGTTTTGAAGGACAATCTCTCCGTATACTTTTAAACAAGGCAAAGCGGAAAAGTGAACAAATATAAGATAAAAATATTGAAAGTGAAAAATTTGAGGCGAGACTTCGCATAACGTGCTACTGCGAACTTA
Organism: Micoletzkya japonica; assembly: GCA_900490955.1. Lineage (NCBI taxonomy): Eukaryota > Metazoa > Nematoda > Chromadorea > Rhabditida > Diplogasteridae > Micoletzkya > Micoletzkya japonica. The sequence continues at coordinate 156,562 of LS820506.1, forward strand.
CACCGTATGCCGACTGTCGTTGTAGGAAATTTATCATTGCGAACTCCACAATAGTTGGCGCAAAATTTTTGGTTTCTATTATTTCATCAACGTTTTCCCTTATATACTTCTTGACATTATAAAAGGTCTTTGTTTCTCGTAACTTGCCAATGTTGGCTTTCCATAGTTTAGATAAGACTGTCCCGACTGTTGATCTGGGGCATTTAGCTATAGAAGTTGACCACATGTGCCTTAATCTCCCGCGAGTGTCTCATCGATTTTCCTAGATACATTTGAACTCACTTTGTCATTGGAAATAAATATTCATTTCTATTTTTCCATCATTTCTCATCGTGTTTTCTTCTTGGTAATGCTCCTTATTTTCAGCCACCTACTCTCTTTCGAGCAGACTGCCTACACCAGTCGCCATCAACCTATAATGATGGAAAAGAAGGAACTTCTATTACAACGAAGAGGTTAGTACGATTTGCTATTAATTCATGCATGCATCTTAGCCCATCCAGTGTACTCTTCGAAGCGTATCATAAGAGGAAAAACCATTTCCGAAGTGTTGAAATGCCGGAGAGAAGTGTAATTCTGTTTTACGAACAGAACATTTTTCAGACCCTCAATCAGATAGAGAGAAGAAGTCGAGAACTGTTCTGTGCGAAAAGCACGAATCTGCCGGAACTTCGACACGACAAACAGCTGGTATGTTACTTGAATAAAGAAATAGAGTAAAATGTACCGGCTATATCTAGTTTCAATAAAATTTGTACGTACAGGTACGAGAATCGCTACATTTTTCTTAATCAGCCAATGCATATTCGCCTGCATAGTCAAATCGGTCGCTTCGTCAGCTCTAATTGCATGCTGATTCACTTGCGAGAAAGATATATTATTATCCAAACGATAAATCATGCTGGGTTTAGAGTGATGGACACAAAGTATCCATTACCCTTCGGGAGCCTGGATACCGGAGTTCGAACAAGATGGTTCTCTCTCAACCTTTCAAGGAGGGATGCTAATGGGTGTGGACATGTCACAGAGAACTGTCTATTCTGAGTATAATTCCGTTGTTTATATTTCGAATTTCATAATTGTCATCTTTTTCGTTGATCAGTTCGTGTGGCAGACCTTTTGTCTGTCGTCTCTTTTTCGTTTATTGTATTTTATAGTCGTTCGCGTTGCTTTGTCTGTGTTTTGCTGCGTAATAATAATAGCTGATCAGCGAACTCTCGTCTTGTCTGCGCATATCAGGAGAGCATCAATCTCACATATTATTCATTAGTTCAATCAGATCGATGATGTCAACACCTTCGCGTAAGCTTTCCGCCCAAACCGCTATTCGCTATTAGAACATTTGGAACGTTTGGAATCCCCTCTGCGTCTCCGCCAGAGCGGGCTGAGGAGATAGGTAGCTGAGAAATCTACCCCTGCCGGGTGTCGGCATCTATGTCGGAATGTCTTGGGGGGGGGTT